>CAWUEQ010000027.1:0-195198 GCA_963921185.1 Dasysyrphus tricinctus | reverse complement strand
TCATGATAGAAAAAACTATCATGATAGAAAAAACCATCATGATAGAAAAAACTATCATGATAGAAAAAACTATCATGATAGAAAAAAACTATCATGATAGAAAAAAACTATCATGATAGAAAAAACTATCATGATAGAAAAAAACTATCATGATAGAAAAAACCATCATGATAGAAAAAACTATCATGATAGAAAAAACTATCATGATAGAAAAAACTATCATGATAGAAAAAACTATCATGATAGAAAAAACTATCATGATAGAAAAAACTATCATGATAGAAAAAACTATCATGATAGAAAAAACTATCATGATAGAAAAAACTATCATGATAGAAAAAACTATCACGATAGAAAAAACTATCATGATAGAAAAAACTATCATGATAGAAAAAACTATCATGATAGAAAAAACTATCATGATAGAAAAAACTATCATGATAGAAAAAACCATCATGATAGAAAAAAACTATCATGATAGAAAAAACTATCATGATAGAAAAAACTATCATGATAGAAAAAACTATCATGATAGAAAAAACTATCATGATAGAAAAAACTATCATGATAGAAAAAACCATCATGATAGAAAAAAACTATCATGATAGAAAAAACTATCATGATAGAAAAAACTATCATGATAGAAAAAACTATCATGATAGAAAAAACTATCATGATAGAAAAAACTATCATGATAGAAAAAAACTATCATGATAGAAAAAACTATCATGATAGAAAAAACTATCATGATAGAAAAAACTATCATGATAGAAAAAACTATCATGATAGAAAAAACTATCATGATAGAAAAAACTATCATGATAGAAAAAACTATCATGATAGAAAAAACTATCATGATAGAAAAAACTATCATGATAGAAAAAAAACTATCATGATAGCAAAAACTATCATGATAGAAAAAACTATCATGATAGAAAAAACTATCATGATAGAAAAAACTATCATGATAGAAAAAACTATCATGATAGAAAAAACTATCATGATAGAAAAAACTATCATGATAGAAAAAACTATCATGATAGAAAAAACCATCATGATAGAAAAAACTATCATGATAGAAAAAACTATCATGATAGAAAAAACTATCATGATAGAAAAAACTATCATGATAGAAAAAACTATCATGATAGAAAAAACTATCATGATAGAAAAAACTATCATGATTGAAAAAACTATCATGACAGAAAAAACTATCACGATAGAAAAAACTATCACGATAGAAAAAACTATCATGATAGAAAAAACTATCACGATAGAAAAAACTATCATGATAGAAAAAACTATCATGATAGAAAAAACTATCATGATAGAAAAAACTATCATGATAGAAAAAACTATCATGATAGAAAAAACTATCATGATAGAAAAACCATCATGATAGAAAAAACTATCATGATAGAAAAAACTATCACGATAGAAAAAACTATCATGATAGAAAAAAACTATCATGACAGAAAAAACTATCACGATAGAAAAAACTATCATGATAGAAAAAACTATCAAGATAGAAAAAACTATCACGATAGAAAAACTATCATGATAGAAAAAACTATCATGATAGAAAAAACTATCACGATAGAAGAAACTATCATGATAGAAAAAACTATCATGACAGAAAAAACTATCACGATAGAAAAAACTATCATGATAGAAAAAACTATCAAGATAGAAAAAACTATCACGATAGAAAAAACTATCATGATAGAAAAAACTATCATAGTAGAAAAAACTATCACGATAGAAAAAACTATCATGATAGAAAAAACTATAATGATAGAAAAAACTATCATGATAGAAAAAACTATCAGGATAGAAAAAACTATCATGATAGAAAAAACTATCATGATAGAAAAAACTATCATGATAGAAAAAACTATCATGATAGAAAAAACTATCATGATAGAAAAAACTATCATGATAGAAAAAACTATCATGATAGAAAAAACTATCATGATAGAAAAAACTATCATGATAGAAAAAAACTATCTGATACAAAAAACTATCATGATAGAAAAAACTATCATGATAGAAAAAACTATCTGATACAAAAAACTATCATGATAGAAAAAACTATCATGATAGAAGAAACTATCATGATAGAAAAAACTATCATGATAAAAAAACTATCATGATAGAAAAAACTATCATGATAGAAAAAACTATCATGATAGAAAAAACCATCATGATAGAAAAAACTATCATGATAGAAAAAACTATCATGATAGAAAAAACTATCATGATAGAAAAAACTATCATGATAGAAAAAACTATCATGATAGAAAAAACTATCATGATAGAAAAAACTATCATGATAGAAAAAACTATCATGATAGAAAAAACTATCATGATAGAAAAAACTATCATGATAGAAAAAACTATCACGATAGAAAAAACTATCATGATAGAAAAAACTATCATGATAGAAAAAACTATCATGATAGAAAAAACTATCATGATAAAAGAAACTATCATGATAGAAAAAACTATCTGATACAAAAAACTATCATGATAGAAATAACTATCATGATAGAAAAAACTTTCATGACAGAAAAAACTATCATGATAGAAAAAACTATCATAATAGAAAAAACTATCAGGATAGAAAAAACTATCAGGATAGAAAAAACTATCATGAGAGAAAAAACTATCATGATAGAAAAAACTATCATGATAGAAAAAACTATCACGATAGAAAAAACTATCATGATAGAAAAAACTATCATGATAGAAAAAACTATCATGATAGAAAAAACTATCATGATAGAAAAAACTATCATGATAGAAAAAACTATCATGATAGAAAAAACTATCACGATAGAAAAAACTATCATGATAGAAAAAACTATCATGATAGAAAAAACTATCATGATAGAAAAAACTATCATGATAGAAAAAACTATCATGATAGAAAAAACCATCATGATAGAAAAAACTATCATGATAGAAAAAACTATCATGATAGAAAAAACTATCATGATAGAAAAAACTATCATGATAGCAAAAACTATCATGATAAAAAAACTATCATGATAGAAAAAACTATCATGATAGAAAAAACTATCATGATAGAAAAAACTATCATGAGAGAAAAAACTATCATGATAGAAAAAACTATCATGATAGAAAAAACTATCATGATAGAAAAAACTATCATGATAGAAAAAACTATCTGA
The DNA here is from genome assembly GCA_963921185.1 of Dasysyrphus tricinctus. Taxonomy (NCBI): domain Eukaryota; kingdom Metazoa; phylum Arthropoda; class Insecta; order Diptera; family Syrphidae; genus Dasysyrphus; species Dasysyrphus tricinctus. Next base: position 192,004 of record CAWUEQ010000027.1, on the reverse strand, counting down.
TACAAAAAACTATCATGATAGAAAAAACTATCATGATAGAAAAAACTATCTGATACAAAAAACTATCATGATAGAAAAAACTATCATGATAGAAGAAACTATCATGATAGAAAAAACTATCATGATAAAAAAACTATCATGATAGAAAAAACTATCATGATAGAAGAAACTATCATGATAGAAAAAACTATCATGATAAAAAAACTATCATGATAGAAAAAACTATCATGATAGAAAAAACTATCATGATAGAAAAAACTATCATGATAGAAAAAAACCATCATGATAGAAAAAACTATCATGATAGAAAAAACTATCATGATAGAAAAAACTATCATGATAGAAAAAACTATCATGATAGAAAAAACTATCATGATAGAAAAAACTATCATGATAGAAAAAACTATCACGATAGAAAAAACTATCATGATAGAAAAAACTATCATGATAGAAAAAACTATCATGATAGAAAAAACTATCATGATAGAAAAAACTATCATGATAGAAAAAACCATCATGATAGAAAAAACTATCATGATAGAAAAAACTATCATGATAGAAAAAACTATCATGATAGAAAAAACTATCATGATAGCAAAAACTATCATGATAAAAAAACTATCATGATAGAAAAAACTATCATGATAGAAAAAACTATCATGATAGAAAAAACTATCATGATAGAAAAAACTATCATGATAGAAAAAACTATCATGATAGAAAAAACCATCATGATAGAAAAAACTATCATGATAGAAAAAACTATCATGATAGAAAAAACTATCATGATAGAAAAAACTATCATGATAGAAAAAACTATCATGATAGAAAAAACTATCATGATAGAAAAAACCATCATGATAGAAAAAACTATCATGATAGAAAAAACTATCATGATAGAAAAAACTATCATGATAGAAAAAACTATCATGATAGAAAAAACTATCATGATAGAAAAAACTATCATGATAGAAAAAACTATCATGATAGAAAAAACTATCATGATAGAAAAAACTATCATGATAGAAAAAACTATCATGATAGAAAAAACTATCATGATAGCAAAAACTATCATGATAGAAAAAACTATCATGATAGAAAAAACTATCATGATAGAAAAAACTATCATGATAGAAAAAACTATCATGATAGAAAAAACTATCATGATAGAAAAAACTATCATGATAGAAAAAACTATCATGATAGAAAAAACCATCATGATAGAAAAAACTATCATGATAGAAAAAACTATCATGATAGAAAAAACTATCATGATAGAAAAAACTATCATGATAGAAAAAACTATCATGATAGAAAAAACTATCATGATAGAAAAAACTATCATGATTGAAAAAACTATCATGACAGAAAAAACTATCACGATAGAAAAAACTATCACGATAGAAAAAACTATCATGATAGAAAAAACTATCACGATAGAAAAAACTATCATGATAGAAAAAACTATCATGATAGAAAAAACTATCATGATAGAAAAAACTATCATGATAGAAAAAACTATCATGATAGAAAAAACTATCATGATAGAAAAACCATCATGATAGAAAAAACTATCATGATAGAAAAAACTATCACGATAGAAAAAACTATCATGATAGAAAAAAATTATCATGACAGAAAAAACTATCACGATAGAAAAAACTATCATGATAGAAAAAACTATCAAGATAGAAAAAACTATCACGATAGAAAAAACTATCATGATAGAAAAAACTATCATGATAGAAAAAACTATCACGATAGAAGAAACTATCATGATAGAAAAAACTATCATGACAGAAAAAACTATCACGATAGAAAAAACTATCATGATAGAAAAAACTATCAAGATAGAAAAAACTATCACGATAGAAAAAACTATCATGATAGAAAAAACTATCATAGTAGAAAAAACTATCACGATAGAAAAAACTATCATGATAGAAAAAACTATAATGATAGAAAAAACTATCATGATAGAAAAAACTATCAGGATAGAAAAAACTATCATGATAGAAAAAACTATCATGATAGAAAAAACTATCATGATAGAAAAAACTATCATGATAGAAAAAACTATCATGATAGAAAAAACTATCATGATAGAAAAAACTATCATGATAGAAAAAACTATCATGATAGAAAAAACTATCATGATAGAAAAAACTATCTGATACAAAAAACTATCATGATAGAAAAAACTATCATGATAGAAAAAACTATCTGATACAAAAAACTATCATGATAGAAAAAACTATCATGATAGAAGAAACTATCATGATAGAAAAAAACTATCATGATAAAAAAACTATCATGATAGAAAAAACTATCATGATAGAAAAAACTATCATGATAGAAAAAACTATCATGATAGAAAAAACCATCATGATAGAAAAAACTATCATGATAGAAAAAAACTATCATGATAGAAAAAACTATCATGATAGAAAAAACTATCATGATAGAAAAAACTATCATGATAGAAAAAACTATCATGATAGAAAAAACTATCATGATAGAAAAAACTATCATGATAGAAAAAACTATCATGATAGAAAAAACTATCATGATAGAAAAAACTATCACGATAGAAAAAACTATCATGATAGAAAAAACTATCATGATAGAAAAAACTATCATGATAGAAAAAACTATCATGATAAAAGAAACTATCATGATAGAAAAAACTATCTGATACAAAAAACTATCATGATAGAAATAACTATCATGATAGAAAAAACTTTCATGACAGAAAAAACTATCATGATAGAAAAAACTATCATAATAGAAAAAACTATCAGGATAGAAAAAACTATCAGGATAGAAAAAACTATCATGATAGAAAAAACTATCATGATAGAAAAAACTATCATGATAGAAAAAACTATCATGATAGAAAAAACTATCATGATAGAAAAAACTATCATGATAGAAAAAACTATCATGATAGAAAAAACTATCATGATAGAAAAAACTATCATGATAGAAAAAACTATCACGATAGAAAAAACTATCATGATAGAAAAAACTATCATGATAGAAAAAACTATCATGATAGAAAAAACTATCATGATAGAAAAAACTATCATGAGAGAAAAAACTATCATGATAGAAAAAACTATCATGATAGAAAAAACTATCATGATAGAAAAAACTATCATGATAGAAAAAACTATCTGATACAAAAAACTATCATGATAGAAAAAACTATCATGATAGAAGAAACTATCATGATAGAAAAAACTATCATGATAAAAAAAACTATCATGATAGAAAAAACTATCATGATAGAAAAAACTATCATGATAGAAAAAACTATCATGATAGAAAAAACCATCATGATAGAAAAAACTATCATGATAGAAAAAACTATCATGATAGAAAAAACTATCATGATAGAAAAAACTATCATGATAGAAAAAACTATCATGATAGAAAAAACTATCATGATAGAAAAAACTATCATGATAGAAAAAACTATCATGATAGAAAAAACTATCATGATAGAAAAAACTATCATGATAGAAAAAACTATCACGATAGAAAAAACTATCATGATAGAAAAAACTATCATGATAGAAAAAACTATCATGATAGAAAAAACTATCATGATAAAAGAAACTATCATGATAGAAAAAACTATCTGATACAAAAAACTATCATGATAGAAAAAACTATCATGATAGAAAAAACTATCATGACAGAAAAAACTATCATGATAGAAAAAACTATCATGATAGAAAAAACTATCATAATAGAAAAAACTATCAGGATAGAAAAAACTATCATGATAGAAAAAACTATCATGATAGAAAAAACTATCATGATAGAAAAAACTATCATGATAGAAAAAACTATCATGATAGAAAAAACTATCATGATAGAAAAAACTATCATGACAGAAAAAACTATCATGATACAAAAAACTATCATGATAGAAAAAACTATCATGATAGAAAAAACTATCATGATAGAAAAAACTATCACGATAGAAAAAACTATCATGATAGAAAAAACTATCATGATAGAAAAAACTATCATGATAGAAAAAACTATCATGATAGAAAAAACTATCATGATAGAAAAAACTATCATGATAGAAGAAACTATCATGATAGAAAAAACTATCATGACAGAAAAAACTATCACGATAGAAAAAACTATCATGATAGAAAAAACTATCAAGATAGAAAAAACTATCACGATAGAAAAAACTATCATGATAGAAAAAACTATCATGATAGAAAAAACTATCACGATAGAAAAAACTATCATGATAGAAAAAACTATCATGATAGAAAAAACTATCATGATAGAAAAAACTATCATGATAGAAAAAACCATCATGATAGAAAAAACTATCATGATAGAAAAAACTATCATGATAGAAAAAACTATCATGATAGAAAAAAACTATCATGATAGAAAAAACTATCATGATAGAAAAAACTATCATGATAGAAAAAACTATCATGATAGAAAAAACTATCATGATAGAAAAAACTATCATGATAGAAAAAACTATCATGATAGAAAAAACTATCACGATAGAAAAAACTATCATGATAGAAAAAACTATCATGATAGAAAAAACTATCATGATAGAAATAACTATCATGATAAAAGAAACTATCATGATAGAAAAAACTATCTGATACAAAAAACTATCATGATAGAAAAAACTATCATGATAGAAAAAACTATCATGACAGAAAAAACTATCATGATAGAAAAAACTATCATGATAGAAAAAACTATCATAATAGAAAAAACTATCAGGATAGAAAAAACTATCATGATAGAAAAAACTATCATGATAGAAAAAACTATCATGATAGAAAAAACTATCATGATAGAAAAAACTATCATGATAGAAAAAACTATCATGATAGAAAAAACTATCATGATAGAAAAACTATCATGATAGAAAAAACTATCATGATAGAAAAAACTATCATGATAGAAAAAACTATCATGATAGAAAAAACTATCACGATAGAAAAAACTATCATGATAGAAAAAACTATCATGATAGAAAAAACTATCATGATAGAAAAAACTATCATGATAGAAAAAACTATCATGATAGAAAAAACTATCATGATAGAAAAAACTATCATGATAGAAAAAACTATCATGATAGAAAAAACTATCATGATAGAAAAAACTATCTGATACAAAAAACTATCATGATAGAAAAAACTATCATGATAGAAAAAACTATCTGATACAAAAAACTATCATGATAGAAAAAACTATCATGATAGAAGAAACTATCATGATAGAAAAAACTATCATGATAAAAAAAACTATCATGATAGAAAAAACTATCATGATAGAAAAAACTATCATGATAGAAAAAACTATCATGATAGAAAAAACCATCATGATAGAAAAAACTATCATGATAGAAAAAACTATCATGATAGAAAAAACTATCATGATAGAAAAAACTATCATGATAGAAAAAACTATCATGATAGAAAAAACTATCATGATAGAAAAAACTATCATGATAGAAAAAACTATCATGATACAAAAAACTATCATGATAGAAAAAACTATCATGATAGAAAAAACTATCATGATAGAAAAAACTATCACGATAGAAAAAACTATCACGATAGAAAAAACTATCATGATAGAAAAAACTATCAAGATAGAAAAAACTATCACGATAGAAAAAACTATCATGATAGAAAAAACTATCATGATAGAAAAAACTATCACGATAGAAAAAACTATCATGATAGAAAAAACTATCATGATAGAAAAAACTATCATGATAGAAAAAACTATCATGATAGAAAAAACCATCATGATAGAAAAAACTATCATGATAGAAAAAACTATCATGATAGAAAAAACTATCATGATAGAAAAAACTATCATGATAGAAAAAACTATCATGATAGAAAAAACTATCATGATAGAAAAAACTATCATGATAGAAAAAACTATCATGATAGAAAAAACTATCATGATAGAAAAAAACTATCATGATAGAAAAAACTATCATGATAGAAAAAACTATCATGATAGAAAAAACTATCATGATAGAAAAAACTATCATGATAGAAAAAACTATCACGATAGAAAAAACTATCATGATAGAAAAAACTATCATGATAGAAAAAACTATCATGATAGAAAAAACTATCATGATAAAAGAAACTATCATGATAGAAAAAAACTATCTGATACAAAAAACTATCATGATAGAAAAAACTATCATGATAGAAAAAACTATCATGACAGAAAAAACTATCATGATAGAAAAAACTATCATGATAGAAAAAACTATCATAATAGAAAAAACTATCAGGATAGAAAAAACTATCATGATAGAAAAAACTATCATGATAGAAAAAACTATCATGATAGAAAAAACTATCATGATAGAAAAAACTATCATGATAGAAAAAACTATCATGATAGAAAAAACTATCATGATAGAAAAACTATCATGATAGAAAAAACTATCATGATAGAAAAAACTATCATGATAGAAAAAACTATCATGATAGAAAAAACTATCACGATAGAAAAAACTATCATGATAGAAAAAACTATCATGATAGAAAAAACTATCATGATAGAAAAAACTATCATGATAGAAAAAACTATCATGATAGAAAAAACTATCATGATAGAAAAAACTATCATGATAGAAAAAACTATCATGATAGAAAAAACTATCATGATAGAAAAAACTATCTGATACAAAAAACTATCATGATAGAAAAAACTATCATGATAGAAAAAACTATCTGATACAAAAAACTATCATGATAGAAAAAACTATCATGATAGAAGAAACTATCATGATAGAAAAAACTATCATGATAAAAAAACTATCATGATAGAAAAAACTATCATGATAGAAAAAACTATCATGATAGAAAAAACTATCATGATAGAAAAAACCATCATGATAGAAAAAACTATCATGATAGAAAAAACTATCATGATAGAAAAAACTATCATGATAGAAAAAACTATCATGATAGAAAAAACTATCATGATAGAAAAACTATCATGATAGAAAAAACTATCATGATAGAAAAAACTATCATGATAGAAAAAACTATCATGATACAAAAAACTATCATGATAGAAAAAACTATCATGATAGAAAAAACTATCATGATAGAAAAAACTATCACGATAGAAAAAACTATCACGATAGAAAAAAACTATCATGATAGAAAAAACTATCAAGATAGAAAAAACTATCACGATAGAAAAAACTATCATGATAGAAAAAACTATCATGATAGAAAAAACTATCACGATAGAAAAAACTATCATGATAGAAAAAACTATCATGATAGAAAAAACTATCATGATAGAAAAAACTATCATGATAGAAAAAACCATCATGATAGAAAAAACTATCATGATAGAAAAAACTATCATGATAGAAAAAACTATCATGATAGAAAAAACTATCATGATAGAAAAAACTATCATGATAGAAAAAACTATCATGATAGAAAAAACTATCATGATAGAAAAAAACTATCATGATAGAAAAAACTATCATGATAGAAAAAACTATCATGATAGAAAAAACTATCACGATAGAAAAAAACTATCATGATAGAAAAAACTATCATGATAGAAAAAACTATCATGATAGAAAAAACTATCATGATAAAAGAAACTATCATGATAGAAAAAACTATCTGATACAAAAAACTATCATGATAGAAAAAACTATCATGATAGAAAAAACTATCATGACAGAAAAAACTATCATGATAGAAAAAACTATCATGATAGAAAAAACTATCATAATAGAAAAAACTATCAGGATAGAAAAAACTATCATGATAGAAAAAACTATCATGATAGAAAAAACTATCATGATAGAAAAAACTATCATGATAGAAAAAACTATCATGATAGAAAAAACTATCATGATAGAAAAAACTATCATGATAGAAAAAACTATCATGATAGAAAAAACTATCATGATAGAAAAAACTATCATGATAGAAAAAACTATCATGATAGAAAAAACTATCACGATAGAAAAAACTATCATGATAGAAAAAACTATCATGATAGAAAAAACTATCATGATAGAAAAAACTATCATGATAGAAAAAACTATCATGATAGAAAAAACTATCATGATAGAAAAAACTATCATGATAGAAAAAACTATCATGATAGAAAAAACTATGATGATAGAAAAAACTATCTGATACAAAAAACTATCATGATAGAAAAAACTATCATGATAGAAAAAACTATCTGATACAAAAAACTATCATGATAGAAAAAACTATCATGATAGAAGAAACTATCATGATAGAAAAAACTATCATGATAAAAAACTATCATGATAGAAAAAACTATCATGATAGAAAAAACTATCATGATAGAAAAAACTATCATGATAGAAAAAACCATCATGATAGAAAAAACTATCATGATAGAAAAAACTATCATGATAGAAAAAACTATCATGATAGAAAAAACTACCATGATAGAAAAAACTATCATGATAGAAAAAACTATCATGATAGAAAAAACTATCATGACAGAAAAATTTATCATGATAGAAAAAACTATCATGATAGAAAAAACTATCATGATAGAAAAAACTATCATGATAGAAAAAACTATCATGATAGAAAAAACTATCACGATAGAAAAAACTATCATGATAGAAAAAACTATCACGATAGAAAAAACTATCATGATAGAAAAAACTATCATGATAGAAAAAACTATCATGATAGAAAAAACTATCATGATAAAAGAAACTATCATGATAGAAAAAACTATCTGATACAAAAAAACTATCATGATAGAAAAAACTATCATGATAGAAAAAACTATCATGACAGAAAAATTTATCATGATAGAAAAAACTATCATGATAGAAAAAACTATCATGATAGAAAAAACTATCATGATAGAAAAAACTATCACGATAGAAAAAACTATCATGATAGAAAAAACTATCATGATAGAAAAAACTATCATGATAGAAAAAACTATCATGATAGAAAAAACTATCACGATAGAAAAAACTATCATGATAGAAAAAACTATCATGATAGAAAAAACTATCATGATAGAAAAAACTATCATGATAAAAGAAACTATCATGATAGAAAAAACTATCTGATACAAAAAAACTATCATGATAGAAAAAACTATCATGATAGAAAAAACTATCATGACAGAAAAATTTATCATGATAGAAAAAACTATCATGATAGAAAAAACTATCATGATAGAAAAAACTATCAGGATAGAAAAAACTATCATGATAGAAAAAACTATCATGATAGAAAAAACTATCATGATAGAAAAAACTATCATGATAGAAAAAACTATCATGATAGAAAAAACTATCATGATAGAAAAAACTATCATGATAGAAAAAACTATCATGATAGAAAAAACTATCATGATAGAAAAAACTATCATGATAGAAAAAACTATCATGATAGAAAAAACTATCACGATAGAAAAAACTATCATGATAGAAAAAACTATCATGATAGAAAAAACTATCATGATAGAAAAAACTATCATGATAGAAAAAACTATCATGATAGAAAAAACCATCATGATAGAAAAAACTATCATGATAGAAAAAACTGTCATGATAGAAAAAACTATCATGATAGAAAAAACTATTATGATAGAAAAAACTATCACGATAGAAAAAACTATCATGATAGAAAAAACTATCATGATAGAAAAAACTATCATGATAGCAAAAACTATCATGATAAAAAAACTATCATGATAGAAAAAACTATCATGATAGAAAAAACTATCATGATAGAAAAAACTATCATGATAGAAAAAACTATCATGATAGAAAAAACTATCATGATAGAAAAAACCATCGTGATAGAAAAAACTATCATGATAGAAAAAACTATCATGATAGAAAAAACTATCATGATAGAAAAAACTATCATGATAGAAAAAACTATCATGATAGAAAAAACTATCATGATAGAAAAAACTATCATGATAGAAAAAACCATCATGATAGAAAAAACTATCATGATAGAAAAAACTATCATGATAGAAAAAACTATCATGATAGAAAAAACTATCATGATAGAAAAAACTATCATGATAGAAAAAACTATCATGATAGAAAAAACTATCATGATAGAAAAAACTATCATGATAGAAAAAACTATCATGATAGAAAAAACTATCATGATAGCAAAAACTATCATGATAGAAAAAACTATCATGATAGAAAAAACTATCATGATAGAAAAAACTATCATGATAGAAAAAACTATCATGATAGAAAAAACTATCATGATAGAAAAAACTATCATGATAGAAAAAACTATCATGATAGAAAAAACTATCATGATAGAAAAAACTATCACGATAGAAAAAACTATCATGATAGAAAAAACTATCATGATAGAAAAAACTATCATGATAGAAAAAACTATCATGGTAGAAAAAACTATCACGATAGAAAAAACTATCATGATAGAAAAAACTATCATGATAGCAAAAACTATCATGATAGAAAAAACTATCATGATAGAAAAAACTATCATGATAGAAAAAACTATCAAGATAGAAAAAACTATCATGATAGAAAAAACTATCATGATAGAAAAAACTATCATGATAGAAAAAACTATCATGATAGAAAAAACTATCATGATAGAAAAAACTATCATGATAGAAAAAACTATCATGATAGAAAAAACTATCATGATAGAAAAAACCATCATGATAGAAAAAACTATCATGATAGAAAAAACTATCATGGTAGAAAAAACTATCATGATAGAAAAAACTATCATGATAGAAAAAACTATCATGATAGAAAAAACTATCATGATAGAAAAAACTATCATGATTGAAAAAACTATCATGACAGAAAAAACTATCACGATAGAAAAAACTATCACGATAGAAAAAACTATCATGATAGAAAAAACTATCACGATAGAAAAAACTATCATGATAGAAAAAACTATCATGATAGAAAAAACTATCATGATAGAAAAAACTATCATGATAGAAAAAACTATCATGATAGAAAAACCATCATGATAGAAAAAACTATCATGATAGAAAAAACTATCATGATAGAAAAAACTATCATGATAGAAAAAACTATCATGATAGAAAAAACTATCATGATAGAAAAAACTATCATGATAGAAAAAACTATCATGATAGAAAAAACTATCTGATACAAAAAACTATCATGATAGAAAAAACTATCATGATAGAAAAAACTATCTGATACAAAAAACTATCATGATAGAAAAAACTATCATGATAGAAGAAACTATCATGATAGAAAAAACTATCATGATAAAAAAACTATCATGATAGAAAAAACTATCATGATAGAAAAAACTATCATGATAGAAAAAACTATCATGATAGAAAAAACCATCATGATAGAAAAAACTATCATGATAGAAAAAACTATCATGATAGAAAAAACTATCATGATAGAAAAAACTACCATGATAGAAAAAACTATCATGATAGAAAAAACTATCATGATAGAAAAAACTATCATGATAGAAAAAACTATCATGATAGAAAAAACTATCATGATAGAAAAAACTATCATGATAGAAAAAACTATCACGATAGAAAAAACTATCATGATAGAAAAAACTATCATGATAGAAAAAACTATCATGATAGAAAAAACTATCATGATAAAAGAAACTATCATGATAGAAAAAACTATCTGATACAAAAAACTATCATGATAGAAAAAACTATCATGATAGAAAAAACTATCATGACAGAAAAATTTATCATGATAGAAAAAACTATCATGATAGAAAAAACTATCATAATAGAAAAAACTATCAGGATAGAAAAAACTATCATGATAGAAAAAACTATCATGATAGAAAAAACTATCATGATAGAAAAAACTATCATGATAGAAAAAACTATCATGATAGAAAAAACTATCATGATAGAAAAAACTATCATGATAGAAAAAACTATCATGATAGAAAAAACTATCATGATAGAAAAAACTATCACGATAGAAAAAACTATCATGATAGAAAAAACTATCATGATAGAAAAAACTATCATGATAGAAAAAACTATCATGGTAGAAAAAACTATCACGATAGAAAAAACTATCATGATAGAAAAAACTATCATGATAGCAAAAACTATCATGATAGAAAAAACTATCATGATAGAAAAAACTATCATGATAGAAAAAACTATCAAGATAGAAAAAACTATCATGATAGAAAAAACTATCATGATAGAAAAAACTATCATGATAGAAAAAACTATCATGATAGAAAAAACTATCATGATAGAAAAAACTATCATGATAGAAAAAACTATCATGATAGAAAAAACTATCATGATAGAAAAAACCATCATGATAGAAAAAACTATCATGATAGAAAAAACTATCATGGTAGAAAAAACTATCATGATAGAAAAAACTATCATGATAGAAAAAACTATCATGATAGAAAAAACTATCATGATAGAAAAAACTATCATGATTGAAAAAACTATCATGACAGAAAAAACTATCACGATAGAAAAAACTATCACGATAGAAAAAACTATCATGATAGAAAAAACTATCACGATAGAAAAAACTATCATGATAGAAAAAACTATCATGATAGAAAAAACTATCATGATAGAAAAAACTATCATGATAGAAAAAACTATCATGATAGAAAAACCATCATGATAGAAAAAACTATCATGATAGAAAAAACTATCACGATAGAAAAAACTATCATGATAGAAAAAACTATCATGACAGAAAAAACTATCACGATAGAAAAAACTATCATGATAGAAAAAACTATCAAGATAGAAAAAACTATCACGATAGAAAAAACTATCATGATAGAAAAAACTATCATGATAGAAAAAACTATCACGATAGAAAAAACTATCATGATAGAAAAAACTATCATGATAGAAAAAACTATCATGATAGAAAAAACTATCATGATAGAAAAAAACTATCATGATAGAAAAAACTATCATGATAGAAAAAACTATCATGATAGAAAAAACTATCATGATAGAAAAAACTATCATGATAGAAAAAACTATCATGATAGAAAAAACTATCATGATAGAAAAAACTATCTGATACAAAAAACTTTCATGATAGAAAAAACTATCATGATAGAAGAAACTATCATGATAGAAAAAACTATCATGATAGAGAAAACTATCATGATAGAAAAAACTATCATGATAGAAAAAACTATCATGATAAAAGAAACTATCATGATAGAAAAAACTATCTGATACAAAAAACTATCATGATAGAAAAAACTATCATGATAGAAAAAACTATCATGACAGAAAAAACTATCATGATAGAAAAAACTATCATGATAGAAAAAACTATCATAATAGAAAAAACTATCAGGATAGAAAAAACTATCATGATAGAAAAAACTATCATGATAGAAAAAACTATCATGATAGAAAAAACTGTCATGATAGAAAAAACTATCATGATAGAAAAAACTATCATGATAGAAAAACCATCATGATAGAAAAAACTATCATGATAGAAAAAACTATCACGATAGAAAAAACTATCATGATAGAAAAAACTATCATGATAGAAAAAACTATCATGATAGAAAAAACTATCATGATAGAAAAAACTATCATGATAGAAAAAACTATCATGATAGAAAAAACTATCATGATAGAAAAAACTATCATGATAGCAAAAACTATCATGATAGAAAAAACTATCATGATAGAAGAAACTATCATAATAGAAAAAACTATCATGATAGAAAAAACTATCATGATAGAAAAAACTATCATGATAGAAAAAACTATCATGATAGAAAAAACTATCATGATAGAAAAAACTATCATGATAGAAAAAACTATCATGATAGAAAAAACTATCATGATAGAAAAAACTATCATGATAGAAAAAACTATCATGATAGAAAAACTATCACGATAGAAAAAACTATCATGATAGAAAAAACTATCACGATAGAAAAAACTATCATGATAGAAAAAACTATCATGATAGAAAAAACTATCATGATAGAAAAAACTATCATGATAGAAAAAACTATCATGATAGAAAAAACTATCATGATAGAAAAAACTATCATGACAGAAAAAACTATCACGATAGAAAAAACTATCACGATAGAAAAAACTATCATGATAGAAAAAACTATCACGATAGAAAAAACTATCATGATAGAAAAAACTATCATGATAGAAAAAACTATCATGATAGAAAAAACTATCATGATAGAAAAAACTATCATGATAGAAAAAACTATCATGATAGAAAAAACTATCATGATAGAAAAACTATCATGATAGAAAAAACTATCACGATAGAAAAAACTATCATGATAGAAAAAACTATCATGATAGAAAAAACTATCATGATAGAAAAAACTATCACGATAGAAAAAACTATCATGATAGAAAAAACTATCATGATAGAAAAAACTATCATGATAGAAAAAACTATCATGATAGAAAAAACTATCATGATAGAAAAAACTATCATGATAGAAAAAACTATCATGATAGAAAAAACTATCATGATAGAAAAAACTATCATGATAGAAAAAACTATCACGATAGAAAAAACTATCATGATAGAAAAAACTATCATGATAGAAAAAACTATCATGATAGAAAAAACTATCATGATAGAAAAAACTATCATGATAGAAAAAACTATCATGATAGAAAAAACTATCATGATAGAAAAAACTATCATGACAGAAAAAACTATCACGATAGAAAAAACTATCATGATAGAAAAAACTATCAGGATAGAAAAAACTATCACGATAGGAAAAACTATCATGATAGAAAAAACTATCATGATAGAAAAAACTATCACGATAGAAAAAACTATCATGATAGAAAAAACTATCATGATAGAAAAAACTATCATGATAGAAAAAACTATCAGCATAGAAAAAACTATCATGATAGAAAAAACTATCATGATAGAAAAAACTATCATGATAAAAAAAACTATCATGATAGAAAAAACTATCATGATAGAAAAAACTATCATGATAGAAAAAACTATCAGGATAGAAAAAACTATCACGATAGAAAAAACTATCATGATAGAAAAAACTATCATGATAGAAAAAACTATCACGATAGAAAAAACTATCATGATAGAAAAAACTATCATGATAGAAAAAACTATCATGATAGAAAAAACTATCAGCATAGAAAAAACTATCATGATAGAAAAAACTATCATGATAGAAAAAACTATCATGATAGAAAAAACTATCATGATAGAAAAAACTATCATGATAGAAAAAACTATCATGATAGAAAAAACTATCATGATAGAAAAAACTATCTGATACAAAAAACTATCATGATAGAAAAAACTATCATGATAGAAGAAACTATCATGATAGAAAAAACTATCATGATAGAAAAAAACTATCATGATAGAAAAAACTATCATGATAGAAAAAACTATCATGATAGAAAAAACTATCATGATAAAAGAAACTATCATGATAGAAAAAACTATCTGATACAAAAAACTATCATGATAGAAAAAACTATCATGATAGAAAAAACTATCATGACAGAAAAAACTATCATGATAGAAAAAACTATCATGATAGAAAAAAACTATCATAATAGAAAAAACTATCAGGATAGAAAAAACTATCATGATAGAAAAAACTATCATGATAGAAAAAACTATCATGATAGAAAAAACTATCATGATAGAAAAAACTATCATGATAGAAAAAACTATCATGATAGAAAAAACTATCATGATAGAAAAAACTATCATGATAGAAAAAACTATCATGATAGAAAAAACTATCATGATAGAAAAAACTATCATGATAGAAAAAACTATCATGATAGAAAAAACTATCATGATAGAAAAAACTATCATGATAGAAAAAACTATCAGGATAGAAAAAACTATCACGATAGAAAAAACTATCATGATAGAAAAAACTATCATGATAGAAAAAACTATCATGATAGAAAAAACCATCATGATAGAAAAAACTATCATGATAGAAAAAACTATCATGATAGAAAAAACTATCATGATAGAAAAAACTATCATGATAGAAAAAACTATCTGATACAAAAAACTATCATGATAGAAAAAACTATCATGATAGAAGAAACTATCATGACAGAAAAAACTATCACGATAGAAAAAACTATCACGATAGAAAAAACTATCATGATAGAAAAAACTATCACGATAGAAAAAACTATCATGATAGAAAAAACAATCTGATAGAAAAAACTATCATGATAGAAATAACTATCATGATAGAAAAAACTATCATGATAGAAAAAACTATCTGATACAAAAAACTATCATGATAGAAAAAACTATCATGATAGAAAAAACTATCATGATAGAAAAAACTATCATGATAGAAAAAACTATCATGATAGAAAAAACTATCATGATAGAAAAAACTATCATGATAGAAAAAACTATCATGATAGAAAAAACTAATATGATAGAAAAAACTATCACGATAGAAAAAACTATCATGATAGAAAAAACTATCACGATAGAAAAAACTATCATGATAGAAAAAACTATCATGATAGAAAAAACTATCATGATAGAAAAAACTATCATATAGAAAAAACTATCATGATAGAAAAAACTATCATGATAGAAAAAACTATCTGATACAAAAAACTATCATGATAGAAAAAACTATCATGATAGAAAAAACTATCATGATAGAAAAAATTATCATGATAGAAAAAACTATCATGATAGAAAAAACTATCATGATAGAAAAGACTATCATGATAGAAAAAACTATCATGATAGAAAAAACTATCATGATAGAAAAAACTATCACGATAGAAAAAACTATCATGATAGAAAAAACTATCATGATAGAAAAAACTATCATGATAGAAAAAACTATCACGATAGAAAAAACAATCATGATAGAAAAAAACTATCATGATAGAAAAAACTATCATGATAGAAAAAACTATCATGATAGAAAAAACTATCATGATAGAAAAAACTATCATGATAGAAAAAACTATCATGATAGAAAAAACTATCATGATAGAAAAAACTATCACGATAGAAAAAACTATCATGATAGAAAAAACTATCACGATAGAAAAAACTATCATGATAGAAAAAACTATCATGATAGAAAAAACTATCATGATAGAAAAAACTAACACGATAGAAAAAACTATTATGATAGAAAAAACTATCATGATAGAAAAACTATCATGACAGAAAAAACTATCATGATAGAAAAAACTATCATGATAGAAAAAACTATCATGATAGAAAAAACTATCATGATAGAAAAAACTATCATGATAGAAAAAACTATCATGACAGAAAAAACTATCACGATAGAAAAAACTATCATGATAGAAAAAACTATCATGATAGAAAAAACTATCTGATACAAAAAACTATCATGATAAAAAAAACTATCATGATAGAAACAACTATCATGACAGAAAAAACTATCACGATAGAAAAAACTATCATGATAGAAAAAACTATCATGATAGAAAAAACTATCATGATAGAAAAAACTATCATGATAGAAAAAACTATCATGATAGAAAAAATTATCATGATAGAAAAAACTATCATGATAGAAAAAACTATCATGATAGAAAAGACTATCATGATAGAAAAAACTATCATGATAGAAAAAACTATCATGATAGAAAAAACTATCATGATAGAAAAAACTGTCATGATAGAAAAAACTATCATGATAGAAAAAACTATCATGATAGAAAAAACTATCATGATAGAAAAAACTATCATGATAGAAAAAACTATCATGATAGAAAAAACTATCATGATAGAAAAAACTATCATGATAGAAAAAACTATCATGATAGAAAAAACTATCATGATAGAAAAAACTATCATAATAGAAAAAACTATCACGATAGAAAAAACTATCATGATAGAAAAAACTATCACGATAGAAAAAACTATCATGATAGAAAAAACTATTATGATAGAAAAAACTATCATGATAGAAAAAACTATCACGATAGAAAAAACTATCATGATAGAAAAAACTATCATGATAGAAAAAAACTATCATGATAGAAAAAACTATCATGATAAAAAAAACTATCATGATAGAAAAAACTATCATGATAGAAAAAACTATCATGATAGAAAAACTATCATGACAGAAAAAACTATCACGATAGAAAAAACTATCATGATAGAAAAAACTATCATGATAGAAAAAGCTATCATGATAGAAAAAACTATCATGATAGAAAAAACTATCATGATAGAAAAAACTATCATGATAGAAAAAACTATCACGATAGAAAAAACAATCATGATAGAAAAAAACTATCATGATAGAAAAAACTATCATGATAGAAAAAACTATCATGATAGAAAAAACTATCATGATAGAAAAAACTATCATGATAGAAAAAAACTATCATGATAGAAAAAACTATCATGATAGAAAAAACTATCACGATAGAAAAAAACTATCATGATAGAAAAAAATATCACGATAGAAAAAACTATCATGACAGAAAAAACTATCACGATAGAAAAAACTATCATGATAGAAAAAACTATCACGATAGAAAAAACTATCATGATAGAAAAAACTATCATGATAGAAAAAACTATCATGACAGAAAAAACTATCACGATAGAAAAAACTATCATGATAGAAAAAACTATCATGATAGAAAAAACTATCATGATAGAAAAAACTATCATGACAGAAAAAACTATCACGATAGAAAAAACTATCATGATAGAAAAAACTATCATGATAGAAAAAACTATCATGATAGAAAAAACTATCATGATAGAAAAAACTATCATGATAGAAAAAACTATCATGATAGAAAAAACTATCATGATAGAAAAAACTATCATGATAGAAAAAACTATCATGATAGAAAAAACTATCATGACAGAAAAAACTATCACGATAGAAAAAACTATCATGATAGAAAAAACTATCATGATAGAAAAAAACTATCATGATAGAAAAAACTAACACGATAGAAAAAACTATCATGATAGAAAAAACTATCATGATAGAAAAAACTATCATGATAGAAAAAACTATCATGACAGAAAAAACTATCACGATAGAAAAAACTATCATGATAGAAAAAACTATCATGATAGAAAAAACTATCTGATACAAAAAACTATCATGATAGAAAAAACTATCATGATAGAAACAACTATCATGACAGAAAAAACTATCACGATATAAAAAACTATCATGATAGAAAAAACTATCATGATAGAAAAAACTATCATGATAGTAAAAACTATCATGATAGAAAAAACTATCATGATAGAAAAAACTATCATGATAGAAGAAACTATCATGATAGAAAAAACTATCATGATAGAAAAAACTATCATGATAGAAAAAACTATCATGATAGAAAAAACTATCATGATAGAAAAAACTATCATGATAGAAAAAACTATCATGATAGTAAAAACTATCATGATAGAAAAAACTATCATGATAGAAAAAACTATCATGATAGAAGAAACTATCATGATAGAAAAAACTATCATGATAGAAAAAACTATCATGATATAAAAAACTATCATGATAGAAAAAACTATCATGACAGAAAAAACTATCACGATAGAAAAAACTATCACGATAGAAAAAACTGTCACGATAGAAAAAACTATCATTATAGAAAAAACTATCATGATAGAAAAAACTATCATGATAGAAAAAACTATCATGATAGAAAAAATTAACACGATAGAAAAAACTATTATGATAGAAAAAACTATCATGATAGAAAAACTATCATGACAGAAAAAACTATCATGATAGAAAAAACTATCATGATAGAAAAAACTATCATGATAGAAAAAACTATCATGATAGAAAAAACTATCATGATAGAAAAAACTATCATATAGAAAAAACTATCATGATAGAAAAAACTATCATGATAGAAAAAACTATCTGATACAAAAAACTATCATGATAGTAAAAACTATCTGATACAAAAAACTATCATGATAGAAAAAACTATCATGATAGAAAAAACTATCATGATAGAAAAAACTATCATGATAGAAAAAACTATCTGATACAAAAAACTATCATGATAGAAAAAACTATCATGATAGAAAAAACTATCATGATAGAAAAAACTATCATGATAGAAAAAACTATCATGATAGAAAAAACTATCATGACATAAAAAACTATCACGATAGAAAAAACTATCATGATAGAAAAAACTATCATGATAGAAAAAACTATCATGATAGAAAAAACTATCATGATAGAAAAAACTATCATGATAGAAAAAACTATCATGACAGAAAAAACTATCACGATAGAAAAAACTATCACGATAGAAAAAACTATCATGATAGAAAAAACTATCACGATAGAAAAAACTATCATGATAGAAAAAACTATCATGATAGAAAAAACTATCATGATAGAAAAAACTATCATGATAGAAAAAACTAACACGATAGAAAAAACTATTATGATAGAAAAAACTATCATGATAGAAAAACTATCATGACAGAAAAAACTATCATGATAGGAAAAACTATCATGATAGAAAAAACTATCATGATAGAAAAAACTATCATGATAGAAAAAACTATCATGATAGAAAAAACTATCATGATAGAAAAAACTATCATGACAGAAAAAACTATCACGATAGAAAAAACTGTCATGATAGAAAAAACTATCATGATAGAAAAAACTATCTGATACAAAAAACTATCATGATAGAAAAAACTATCATATAGAAAAAACTGTCATGATAGAAAAAACTATCATGATAGAAAAAACTATCACAATAGAAAAAACTATCATGATAGAAAAAACTATCATATAGAAAAAACTATCATGATAGAAAAAACTATCACGATAGAAAAAACTATCATGATAGAAAAACTATCACGATAGAAAAAACTATCATGATAGAAAAAACTATCATGATAGAAAAAACTATCATGATAAAAAAAACTATCATGATAGAAAAAACTATCATGATAGAAAAAACTATCATGACAGAAAAAACTATCACGATAGAAAAAACTATCACGATAGAAAAAACTATCATGATAGAAAAAACTATCATGATAGAAAAAACTATCATGATAGAAAAAACTATCATGATAGAAAAAACTATCATGATAGAAAAAACTATCATGATAGAAAAAACTATCATGATAGAAAAAACTATCATGATAGAAAAAACTATCACGATAGAAAAAACTATCATGATAGAAAAAACTATCACGATAGAAAAAACTATCATGATAGAAAAAACTATCATGATAGAAAAAACTATCATGATAGAAAAAACTATCATGATAGAAAAAACTATCATGATAGAAAAAACTATCATGATAGAAAAAACTATCATGATAGAAAAAACTATCATGATAGAAAAAACTATCATGATAGAAAAAACTATTATGATAGAAAAAACTATCACGATAGAAAAAACTATCATGATAGAAAAAAACTATCATGATAGAAAAAACTATCATGATAGAAAAAACTATCATGATAGAAAAAACTATCATGATAGAAAAAACTATCATGATAGAAAAAACTATCATGACAGAAAAAACTATCACTATAGAAAAAACTATCACGATAGAAAAAACTATCATGATAGAAAAAACTATCACGATAGAAAAAACTATCATGATAGAAAAAACTATCATGATAAAAAAAACTATCATGATAGAAAAAACTATCATGATAGAAAAAACTATCATGATAGAAAAAACTATCATGATAGAAAAAACTATCATGATAGAAAAAACTATCATGATAGAAAAAACTATCGCGATAGAAAAAACTATCATGATAGAAAAAACTATCACGATAGAAAAAACTATCATGATAGAAAAAAACTATCATGATAGAAAAAACTATCATGATAGAAAAAACTATCATGATAGAAAAAACTATCATGATAGAAAAAACTATCATGATAGAAAAAACTATCATGACAGAAAAAACTATCACGATAGAAAAAACTATCACGATAGAAAAAACTATCATGATAGAAAAAACTATCACGATAGAAAAAACTATCATGACAGAAAAAACTATCATGATAGAAAAAACTATCGCGATAGAAAAAACTATCATGATAGAAAAAACTATCACGATAGAAAAAACTATCATGATAGAAAAAACAATCATGATAGAAAAAAACTATCATGATAGAAAAAACTATCATGATAGAAAAAACTATCATGATAGAAAAAACTATCATGATAGAAAAAGCTATCATGATAGAAAAAACTATCATGATAGAAAAAACTATCATGACAGAAAAAACTATCACGATAGAAAAAACTATCATGATAGAAAAAACTATCATGATAGAAAAAACTATCATGATAGAAAAAACTATCATGATAGAAAAAACTATCATGATAGAAAAAACTATCATGACAGAAAAAACTATCACGATAGAAAAAACTATCACGATATAAAAAACTATCATGATAGAAAAAACTATCACGATAGAAAAAACTATCATGATAGAAAAAACTATCATGATAGAAAAAACTATCATGATAGAAAAAACTATCATGATGGAAAAAACTAACACGATAGAAAAAACTATTATAATAGAAAAAACTATCATGATAGAAAAACTGTCATGACAGAAAAAACTATCATGATAGAAAAAACTATCATGATAGAAAAAACTATCATGATAGAAAAAACTATCATGATAAAAAAAACTATCATGATAGAAAAAACTATCATGATAGAAAAAACTATCATGACAGAAAAAAACTATCACGATAGAAAAAACTATCACGATAGAAAAAACTATCATGATAGAAAAAACTATCATGATAGAAAAAACTATCATGATAGAAAAAACTATCATGATAGAAAAAACTATCATGATAGAAAAAACTATCATGATAGAAAAAACTATCATGATAGAAAAAACTATCATGATAGAAAAAACTATCACGATAGAAAAAACTATCATGATAGAAAAAACTATCACGATAGAAAAAACTATCATGATAGAAAAAACTATCATGATAGAAAAAACTATCATGATAGAAAAAACTATCATGATAGAAAAAACTATCATGATAGAAAAAACTATCATGATAGAAAAAACTATCATGATAGAAAAAACTATCATGATAGAAAAAACTATCATGATAGAAAAAACTATCATGATAGAAAAAACTATCATGATAGAAAAAACTATCATGATAGAAAAAACTATCATGATAGAAAAAACTATCATGATAGAAAAAACTATCACGATAGAAAAAACTATTATGATAGAAAAAACTATCACGATAGAAAAAACTATCATGATAGAAAAAAACTATCATGATAGAAAAAACTATCATGATAGAAAAAACTATCACGATAGAAAAAACTATCATGATAGAAAAAACTATCACGATAGAAAAAACTATCATGATAGAAAAAACTATCATGATAGAAAAAACTATCATGATAGAAAAAACTATCATGATAGAAAAAACTATCATGATAGAAAAAACTATCGCGATAGAAAAAACTATCATGATAGAAAAAACTATCACGATAGAAAAAACTATCATGATAGAAAAAAACTATCATGATAGAAAAAACTATCATGATAGAAAAAACTATCATGATAGAAAAAACTATCATGATAGAAAAAACTATCATGATAGAAAAAACTATCATGACAGAAAAAACTATCACGATAGAAAAAACTATCACGATAGAAAAAACTATCATGATAGAAAAAACTATCACGATAGAAAAAACTATCATGACAGAAAAAACTATCATGATAGAAAAAACTATCATGATAGAAAAAACTATCATGATAGAAAAAACTATCATGATAGAAAAAACTATCATGATAGAAAAAACTATCATGATAGAAAAAACTATCATGATAGAAAAAACTATCATGATAGAAAAAACTATCGCGATAGAAAAAACTATCATGATAGAAAAAACTATCACGATAGAAAAAACTATCATGATAGAAAAAACTATCATGATAGAAAGAACTATCATGATAGAAAAAACTATCATGATAGAAAAAACTATCATGATAGAAAAAACTATCATGATAGAAAAAGCTATCATGATAGAAAAAACTATCATGATAGAAAAAACTATCATGACAGAAAAAACTATCACGATAGAAAAAACTATCATGATAGAAAAAACTATCATGATAGAAAAAACTATCATGATAGAAAAAACTATCATGATAGAAAAAACTATCATGATAGAAAAAACTATCATGACAGAAAAAACTATCACGATAGAAAAAACTATCACGATAGAAAAAACTATCATGATAGAAAAAACTATCACGATAGAAAAAACTATCATGATAGAAAAAACTATCATGATAGAAAAAACTATCATGATAGAAAAAACTATCATGATAGAAAAAACTAACACGATAGAAAAAACTATTATAATAGAAAAAACTATCATGATAGAAAAACTGTCATGACAGAAAAAACTATCATGATAGAAAAAACTATCATGATAGAAAAAACTATCATGATAGAAAAAACTATCTGATAGAAAAAACTATCATGATAGAAAAAACTATCATGATAGAAAAAACTATCATGATAGAAAAAACTATCATGATAGAAAAAGCTATCATGATAGAAAAAACTATCATGATAGAAAAAACTATCATGACAGAAAAAACTATCACGATAGAAAAAACTATCATGATAGAAAAAACTATCATGATAGAAAAAACTATCATGATAGAAAAAACTATCATGATAGAAAAAACTATCATGACAGAAAAAACTATCACGATAGAAAAAACTATCATGATAGAAAAATCTATCATGACAGAAAAAACTATCACGATAGAAAAAACTATTATAATAGAAAAAACTATCATGATAGAAAAACTGTCATGACAGAAAAAACTATCATGATAGAAAAAACTATCGCGATAGAAAAAACTATCATGATAGAAAAAACTATCACGATAGAAAAAACTATCATGATAGAAAAAAACTATCATGATAGAAAAAACTATCATGATAGAAAAAACTATCATGATAGAAAAAACTATCATGATAGAAAAAACTATCATGATAGAAAAAACTATCATGATAGAAAAAACTATCTGATAGAAAAAACTATCATGATAGAAAAAACTATCATGATAGAA
The DNA here is from genome assembly GCA_963921185.1 of Dasysyrphus tricinctus. Taxonomy (NCBI): domain Eukaryota; kingdom Metazoa; phylum Arthropoda; class Insecta; order Diptera; family Syrphidae; genus Dasysyrphus; species Dasysyrphus tricinctus. The sequence continues at coordinate 166,765 of CAWUEQ010000027.1, read as the reverse complement.
AAAACTATCATGATAGAAAAAGCTATCATGATAGAAAAAACTATCATGATAGAAAAAACTATCATGACAGAAAAAACTATCACGATAGAAAAAACTATCATGATAGAAAAAACTATCATGACAGAAAAAACTATCACGATAGAAAAAACTATTATAATAGAAAAAACTATCATGATAGAAAAACTGTCATGACAGAAAAAACTATCATGATAGAAAAAACTATCATGATAGAAAAAACTATCATGATAGAAAAAACTATCATGATAGAAAAAGCTATCATGATAGAAAAAACTATCATGATAGAAAAAACTATCATGATAGAAAAAACTATCACGATAGAAAAATCTATCATGACAGAAAAAACTATCACGATAGAAAAAACTATCATGATAGAAAAAACTATCATGATAGAAAAAACTATCATGATAGAAAAAACTATCATGACAGAAAAAACTATCACGATAGAAAAAACTATCATGATAGAAAAAACTATCATGATAGAAAAAACTATCATGATAGAAAAAACTGTCATGATAGAAAAAACTATCATGATAGAAAAAACTATCATGATAGAAAAAACTATCATGATAGAAAAAACTATCATGATAGAAAAAACTATCATGACAGAAAAAACTATCACGATAGAAAAAACTATCATGATAGAAAAAACTATCATGATAGAAAAAACTATCATGATAGAAAAAACTATCATGATAGAAAAAACTATCACGATAGAAAAAACTATCATGACAAAAAAAACTATCACGATAGAAAAAACTATCATGATAGAAAAAACTATCATGATAGAAAAAACTATCACGATAGAAAAAACTATCATGATAGAAAAAACTATCATGATAGAAAAAACTATCATGATAGAAAAAACTATCATGATAGAAAAAACTATCATGATAGAAAAAACTATCACGATAGAAAAAACTATCACGATAGAAAAAACTATCATGATAGAAAAAACTATCATGATAGAAAAAACTATCATGATAGAAAAAACTATCATGATAGAAAAAACTATCATGATAAGAAAACTATTATGATAGAAAAAACTATCACGATAGATAGATAGTTTTCCATCATGATAGTTTTCTATCATGATAGTTTTCTATTGTGATAGTTTTCTATCATGATAGTTTTCTATCGTGATAGCCATCTCAGTCGTTGGCTTTTCACTTTTGTGGCTAGGTTGGTGTCGCTGTACAGCCCATACAGTTCGTTGTTGTATCTTCTTCTCCATTCCCCATCTATGCAGACGGGACCAAAAATCACCAGGAGAATTTTCCTCTCAAAACAGCCTAACGCGTTCTCATCCACCGTTAACATACATCAGGACCGGGATGATAAGCGTCTTATACAGGGACAGTTTAGTTGCTCGAGAGAGGGCTTTGCTTCTCAATTGCCTTCTTAGCCCAAAGAAACAGCGATTGGCAAGAGTAATTCTTCGTTTGATCTCAGCGCTGGTGTCGTTTGCGAGTTTATAGCGGATCCTAGGTCGACAAAGTCTCTGACCACCTCAAAATTATAGCTGTCTATAGTGACGTTCTGTCTGAGACGTCGGTGTTGGGTGTCCTTTCTTGTTGACAGCATATATTTCGTTTTGCTTTCATTCACCGTTAGACCCATCTACTTGGCTTCCTACTCAATGCTCACAAAAGCACCACTGACATCACGCTTTGTTCGTCCGATTATGTCAATGTCGTCAGCGTAAGCGAGTAGTTGGACGGACTTTTGAAAGATTGTGCCTCTGGTGTTAACGTGAGAGTTTTGCACTATTCTTTCAAGAACGATGTTGAAGAAGTCGCATGACAGCGCGTCGCCTTGCCTAAAACCTTTTGTGACATCAAAGGTATCGGTGAGGTCTTTGCCGACCTTGATGGAGCAGCGTGCATTCTCCATCGTCATCCTGCACAAACGGACGAGTTTGGGAGGGATGCCAAAACTAGACATTGCTCTATATAGCTCCTCTCTATAGATGCTGTCATACGCGGCCTTGAAATCGATAAAAAGGTGGTGGGTATCGATTTGAAACTCCTGGGTTTTCTCCAAGATCTGCCGTAGTGCGAGTATTTGGTCTATGGTGGACTTCCCTGGCCTAAAGCCACACTGATATGGACCTATCAGGTTGTTGACGAATGGCTTCAGGCGTTCACAAAGTACGGTAGAGAAGATCTTGTAGGGAATATTAAGAAGACTGATGCCTCTGTAGTTGGTGCAGTCCAGAGGATCGCCTTTCTTGAGGATCGGGCAAACAATGCTGAGGTTCCATTCATCGGGCATGCTTTCTTCCGACCTTATTTTACAGATGAGCTGGTGCATACTCCTAACCAATTCATCGCCAGCCGCTTTGAATAGCTCAGCCGCAAGGCCATCAGCTCCAGCAGCTTTATTGGACTTAAGTTTAGATATGGCTATCCTCACTTCGTCAAGATCGGGTGGACGGAACTGTAGGCCTACGTCACGTCGTCCAAGTTGAATGGTGCAATTTGCATGGTAGCGAAATTCGGTTCGTCATCGCCGTTATACAATTTGCAGAAATGATTTTTCCATATCCTCAGCACCAACTGCGATTCCACCACGATGTTCCCCCGATCGTCCTTGCAGGCTTCGGTTCGGGTCTTGTAACCTTGGGAGTTTCTTTTTACTTTTTCGTAAAACTGCAGTGGCATCCCTCTAATTCTTCGATCGCGTGATTCTCATGCTCTTTCTTTTTCCTTCTAAGAATCTTATGTTCCTCTCTCCTCTTCTGCTCGTAGGGCTCGCGAGCAGCTCTGGTTCTTCTATGCAGCGCCGCTTTGTATGCCTGTTCTTTGGCTGCATGTACTTGCCGACATTCTTCGTCGAACCAGGGGTTTCGCTGTGGTGGGCGTGCAAGGCCCAGCACGTCTGAGGCAGCATCTCTTGTGGCTTGCTGGCAGTTTTTCCACTGGTTCTCGATGTTTGCAGTTGGCGGCAAAGGAGTAGTTAAGAGGGCGCGAGAGACTCGATCGGAAAGCACCTGGCGATTTCTTGTGACTTTAGCCGTCCGACGTCGAACTTCCTCACAGTATTTCCCTGTTTTGGCTTTGGTCTGGATATCCGTAGCATTAGCTTTGCTACAACGAGGTAGTGGTCCGAGTCAAAATTAGCTCCTCGGAACGTTCGGACATCCTTTATACTGGAGGAGTGCCTTGTGTCGATCATAATGTGGTCAATTTGGTTGGCGGTTGATTGACCAGGAATTCGCCATGTCTCCTTATGTACATATATCGAGATGCGGGAACTGCGAAATTAAATAGCTACCACAACGTTTCGCCCCGCAGCAAAGTCGATTAGCCTGAGTCCGTTATCGGAGGTGGTGTCGTGCAGGCTGTATCTTCCGATTGTGCCCCCAAAGACGTCTTCTCTTCCTAGTTTGGCATTAAAATCTTCCAAGACAATTTTAATGTCATAGCTAGGGCATTGCTCATATGTCTTGTCGAGGAGCTCGTAGAACTCGTCCTTGGTGTCGTCATCTTTGTCCTCTGTGGGGGCATGGCGCACTTAGCCTTGATGCGAATTGCCGTAAGGCGTTCGTTCACATAATTTAAACAAACAAAAACAAATCCACCTCCAAAAAACGCTGCCCTTGTAGTCGGAAACAGTCACCGTAGTAGATATCGCAGTCTTGCAGATTTCTTTTGCCCGGCCCATCCCATCGCACTTCTTGTATGGCGGTGATGTCTGCTTTGTAGCAGTCTAGGGCCTTCGCTACATGTTCGGCTGCACGTGGTCTATAGAGAGACAGAACATTCCACGTGCAGATCCAAAGTTCCTTGTCCTTATTTCGTTTGCTGGTTCGTCAACAGTAAATCCGTCCGTATCCGAGGCTTGTTGTTGCTTTGCAACTAAGATAGCTTCACGTGGCCGGGAAGTCACCCCGACGGCACGACCCCAAACCTGGAGGACCAGACCCTATATATATAACTGCAAGGGTGGGGAGCCGGATTAACCGCTCCTTATAAGCCTGAGCTCCGAATATGTCGTAGTAGTCCATATAAGGTGTTCACTAAGTAGTTCAGCCTAACTGGAACCGTAGACGCCACCGTTGATTCCATCTTGAGAATTCTTCCGCTGCCGCCTAGATGAAGGAGAGGTGCCTTAGCGGAAACACTCCTCCCCCCTCTCTCGCTTGCTGCACCCTAAAACCGTCCACAGGGATTGGAACACCATCTTCAGTTAAAGGTATGAAAAATTAATGGTTCAGTTATAGGATGCAATTTAGTTGCATTACGGGTGTGACCTAAAAAAACTGGTTATTTGCAATTAAGATATCTACCCAACTAACAATTTTGCCCCTATAATCACCCAAAGAAGCTTCTCATAATCATTTCTTGCAATCATATAAGCAATGTATAATAGTCCATAGAATTAAAAGGGCGCCCTTATTAAGCTTCTATTGGACCTTTATGGACTAAATTCATTTGCCCCGAAAAACACTTACTGAACTCAATTAAGAGGTCTTATGGAAGAAGGTGGAAAAATAAAAAAAAATATTTCGCAATTGATTTATATTTATTTATTTATAGTCCAGTAACCTTGTAGTTTCATAGTACTGAGACCTTGCGTCAGGTCCGGTTGTTCTGATTTTTTGCTGAGTTATTTATGATGTTGGGCTAGTATTAAATCTGATTTTTCGACCTCGAGCGCCGAACGCAACATTGGTAAAAATCCAAAAAACCGCGAATTTTTCGCGGTTTTTTCCCTTATTGGCTATTTTAACCATTACGCCTTAACTTCCGAATAAAACATTGCTCTATGATTTCAACCTTACTAAATTTTCTTCAATTTGAGTCCAAAGCCGGTTCTGTAGACATAACGGTTTCCAAGGGACGGTATTTCAAAATATAGCAATAAAAAATTTAAAACAACAAGTAGTATATAAAACAGTATAATAACAAAAACATGGTCTTTGACATATGCTGCATCAAAGCAATAGAGCGTGTAGATTGGGCCAAAAGAAGAAAACAATAGTACCGGATGTGGGGTATATATCCCCCCTTAAGGCGGGAGGGGCAATTTTAAGAAAAGTTGACTTCAAATAGAAAAATAACCATAAAAATACAATGGTAATATCTGGACGAAAATCCATTCCTCATCTCAAAGCCAGAAATCCATTCTTTAATTTTTTGTTTAGATAAAGTTTTTTTAGCTGATAGTTTTTGAAAAATTTACTTTCAAACTCAAAATTTTGAGAAAAAGACGATTTTTTTTTTGTTAATCTATTTTTTTTTTATTTTATGGTATTAAGTACTATTTTTGATTTTCAGTGCCCTTATTAATTCTTAGTTAAAAACTGAAAACCAAATGTTAAAATGACTTCTAGTTTTTGAGAAAACAGAAATTAACATGATCAACTTCACTGTTTTCAGTCTAGTATCCTTTTTCTTCGGGGTGGGAGGACTCTGCCTCAGATGCGGTAGTTCTGATTTCAAGATGAGTTGTTTATGATGTTGGCCTTAGCAATAATCCAAGTTTTCGACCTCGAGCGCCGAACGCAACTTTGTGAAATACGCAAAAAACCGAGAAATGTTCGCGTTTTTTTCAGTTATTGGCTATTTTAACCTTTAAGGCCTGGTTTTCGATTATAACTTTGCTCTACCATTTCAAAATAATTAAATGGGCTTCAATTTGAGCTAAAAATCAATTCAAATTGTGAATTTTTTCATCAACTTTTGAATTAAGAATGCTGCAAATCGAATTGAAGGGGGCTTAGGTTAGGTTAGGTTGATGGGCTGACGGTGGATCTTGTTCCCGTCACACTTAGATCAATGTTGATCCATTGTGGTACCCTGATGGATTGGACCATCCCTTTAAAAATATAACCTATGAAATCCTATGGAGCATCGAACCATTTAGAGGCGTTGATGAAGTTCATTAAACTTGAGATGTTATTTCCTGTTGACTTCGAGATTTCTGCTAGATCATTGAAGAAATAGCTACCCAAATATTTTTTCCTTATATTGCATAGTGCCGGACATTGACCTAGGAAGTGAAGGGTGTCTTCCTCTACTTCTACGTCACCGCAACCTCTGCATAGGTCTTCAGTACTTAGTCTCATCTTTTTCTTGTGGTAACCTAAGAGATTATGTCCCGTGATAATTCCTATTAAAAGATTCAGGGATCTCTTTTTCAGGTTTATGACATGGTGCGTTTTTTTCTTATTGTAGCTAGGCCACAAATTCTTTGTAGTGGTACAAGTTGCGAGTGAGTTCCATCTGTCATTGGTAAGTTCCACTATCTTCTTACCAATTGTCTGTTTAATGGCACAGGATGGAATTTTAACACCGGAGTCCGTTAGGCTTTGATCTAACGATGAACCAGTCCTTGCCAGTTCATCTGCTTTTTCATTTCCCAGAATTCCACAGTGCCCAGGAACCCAGCAGAGTCTGATGTTGTGCTGTGTGGCAAGAATCTTTAGCTCTTCGCGACAGCATGAAACCAGCTTGGATTTTATTTCTGTTGCAGAGATAGCTTTAATCGCTGCCTGGCTATCAATGTAAAAGGTGATATCAGCCCGTGGTATCGCCAACATTGAGATCTGTTCAGCAGCCTTAATCACTGCAAGAACCTCCGCTTGGAAGACACTGCTATAATCAGGGAGTCTATAAGAGTTCGCTAAATTAAGGGATTCTGAAAAGAAACCAGCACCTACTCTCGTATCCATCTTTGATCCGTCTGTGTAAATTTCTACCATCGGTGTATCTGATTGTTGTAAACCAGCTTCCCATTCTTCTCTTGTGGGGATGGATACAGAAAACGGTTTTTCAAAATTTGTACGGGGTGTTGTGTAGTCTGTGCATACATACCCCTCCGTAAATTTGTTCATAATTTGTGCATGACCTACAGAGTTCTTTTTCCAGCTATCGGTCTGGCTTAATCTTAGAGCACCATAGGCTGCAGTTTCTTGTACGAATAGATCTAGGGGTCTTAGATTGAGTATGGCTTCCATTCCCGCAGTGGGAGTGGACCTCATTGCCCCTGTGATTCCTATGCACGCTAGTCTTTGAACTTTGTTAAGCGTTTTATAATTACATTCTTTATCCATCGCGCTCCACCAAAACAGGCTACCATATGTGAGGATCGGTCTTATAATGGCCGTGTACATCCACATTATGATTTTAGGGCTTGGACCCCAGGTCTTACCAAAGATCCTGTTGCAGGAGTAAAAAGCGATCATGGCCTTCTTGGCTCTTTCTTTGATGTTCATACCCCAGTTTAGCTTTTTGTCAAGAATTACGCCTAAATATTTGGCATGATCTGATAGTCTAAGTTGGGTTCCTTCTATTGATGGTAGGACAAATTCTGGTATTTTCCTTTTGTTAGTAAAAAGAACCAGTTCGGTTTTTTGTGGGTTTACCGAAAGTCCACATTTCCCCGCCCAGGTACAGACTTTTGACAAAACGTAATTAATCTGTTCGCTGGTTGTGGAAATAAATTTTCCGGTCGCTAGCAGCGCCAGGTCGTCTGCGTAGGCAACTACTTTGACACCGCTATTATTCAGTTCAATCAGGATTTCGTTCATTACTAGTATCCACAATAGTGGTGAGAGAACTCCTCCTTGTGGAGTCCCCCTAGATGTGGATACTTTGATCCGTGCGTCCCCTAGTTCTGAGTTAATCCGTCTGTGTTTTAACATACAGATAATCCAGTTTACGAGGGAATTATCCACTTCAAGGTCTACAAGTGCTCTTTTTACCGCATCATTCTGTACATTATTGAAGGCGCCTTCAATGTCCAGAAAAGCTGCTAGAGTATACTCTTTGTCCTTGAGTGATTTTTCTACTATACTTACTAAGTTGTGAAGGGCTGTTTCAACACCTTTTCCTTTCGTGTAAGCATGTTGGGCAGGTGACAACACATTCGGTTTTATACTACTTCGTATGTGTATATCTATTAATCTTTCGAAGGTTTTTAAAACAAACGATGTTAGACTAATGGGTCTATAGTCTTTAGCTTCCGTGTGGCTTGGTTTCCCAGCTTTTGGTATAAAGACTACTTTTACTTCACGCCACGCCAAAGGAATATATCCCCACTTAAGGCTGCTTGCAAAGAAGCTCTTGAGATGTTGGGTAACGTGTTTAGTGTTCTTCTGTAGCATCATGGGGAAGATGCCATCTGTTCCTGGAGATTTGAAGGGTGAAAACGAGTTTATCGCCCAGTTAATTTTATCCTCCGTTATAATATCTGGTGGCACCGTGTGCTCTGTTTGTACTGCATCCTCCAAGTTGTTAACGTCAAAGTTACAACCAGGAAAATGAGTTTTGATAAGGAGCTCCAGTGATTCTCCACATGATTCAGTCCATTGATCATTAGGATCTTTAAGAGACCCTAAGGGAACTGATTCTTTTGCTAAAACTTTTCTAAGTCTTGCTGATTCATTAGTTCCTTCAATTTGGTTGCAGAAGGTTAACCACGAGCTGCGTTTCGCCCGTTGAGTTTCGGCTTTGAATTTTCTTTGACTGTTTTTGTACGCTTCCCAGTCTAATTCACTTCTAGTTCGTTTGGCTGTATTGAAAAGTCTTCTTGTTTCTTTTCTAATAATGCCAAGTTCGTGTGTCCACCAAGGTGGTTTCTTATTTCCTGTCCTTACCTGTTTAAGGGGGAATGCTTTTTCGAAAGCCTTATTTAGAATTTCTGTGAATTCTGTGGTGGCACTATCTAGGAGTTCAGGTCCATTTAGTGAATTATTTTCAAAGGATTTAATCCTTGTTTCTAATTCCCTATTGAAAGTATCCCAGTTAGTATTTCGAATATTTCTAAACGGTTTCTCGGAGGCTATTGTGTCTGGTATGAGAAATTCAATGATTTTGTGATCAGAGAAAGATTGCTCATCCGACACCCTCCATTGTTCTATTGGTACTGTACTTGAGTTACTTGTTATGGTAATGTCAAGCACCTCCTTACAATTTTTTGTGACAAAAGTTGGTTCTCTACCCCTATTTGCTACTAATAAATTGTTCTCAATAAGAAATTCAAAAAGAGACTCACCTCTAGTATTGATGTTAGTGCTACCCCACTGAGAGTGATGCGCATTAGCATCGCATCCTAGCACTAGATCGAGTTTCAGCTCCGCAGCATGTTTAACTAACTGGCTTGTTAGGTCAGCTGGTGGTCCTTCCGTCCCGTCGTGAGGCATATAGCATGATGCTATAATGAGCGGTGGTAACCCATCTCTCTCCAACTTGACGGCCGTCTGATCTAAATTACTGTATTTGGATAGAAGAAAAAGGTTAAACTGTTTTCTAGCTACGATACAGGTTCTAAAGCTACTGTTTGTTCCCACCTGAGCAGTTTTGTACAGTATAGTTCCTTTTGTATTCAGCCCTCTGATTTTTCCACCTGCTAACCAGGGTTCTTGCACGAGGGCGACGTCAATTTGTCTATTCTCCATGAGATAGACTAGGTTGGCACTGGCAGCTTTACTGTGATGAAGATTTATTTGAACAAATTTCATGATTAGTTTTTAACTACCGACCCCCTATTTACCTTTTTATTCTGATTGGCTATGAGCCTCAGTCTGCATCGGTTTGTACCAATGCGAACCTTGAAGCCAATTTTTCGCAGAAGTGGCAGAGATTTCTGGCTGAGTAGCACCGTCACTTCTGTACCTTCGGCGGTCTGCTCTCCCACATCGATAACATCCCAGTTTTGACTGAGCTGGTCGGTGTTTAGGGATCTAAGGTATCTTTCGATACGGTCCCTCGGGATTACAGGTCCTCTAATCACCAGTTTCGCTTTAGGCCGTGTGATGTTTCTGATATCCTCCTTATTAATAAGGCGGAGATCAGCATTCTGCCAAGGGACACTGGTGTTTTTTACAAAATCTTGGAGCCATGCATAGGTATATTTATCCTCGCATGCTAGAAGCTTGAAACCTTGCACGGTTGCGAGGGTACCGAAGAGGGGCAGTGGCCCATTCTTAACGATAGCCTCGTTTACCGCGTCAAGGATTCTAGACTCCAAGAGCTTCCATTGGTCTTCCGTCAGCTTCCGCGATGGGTTTCCAAAGTCAGCAATTGCCGCCTGTTGGCCCTCCACGGTCACTTTCGAAAGCCTAGCTTTTTTCCTCTTATTTTCCGGTGAGGAATTCTTCGTCGAAATCGTGTCGTCGTTCCTTACTCTTTTGGATGACCCTGCAGTAGGGTGTGAGTCAGAGTGGGGCGGGAGGCCCAGCTGCTCTTTCCCCAACACCGTCCTTTGGGTTACCTTGGAGTTCGGTTCGTTGTGTCCGTCCTTTGTCGTGTCCTGTACTCGCTGATACGATCTATCCAGGGCTTCCTTTTCTTTTTTCGTTAAGGACTCCGGATTTCTTTTACTTAGCCGCCGAATGATCTTCTCAGCATTTCGTTTTTGTCTGCGCTGTATTTCTCTGTCGCTTAGGCGACCCTTTGCCTTACGTCGCACTCGCGTTACAGATACCGCGCTGTCTTTAGTCCTGTTCCTTCTGCTTGGTTTGAGGGAATTACTCGCATTTGGGTTGCATTTAGGGCTATGGCCCATAATGTTTTCCGCATGCTTATCCTTCCCTCTGGCCTCATCGTCAATTGTCTTCTCATCTACGAGACATGTAGGAGCGAGAGGCTCCATGCTTTGTCTAGTCTTTGAGAGAGACAAATCGTCGATGTGCATATGTCCTGTGGCATTGCTACGTCTGGGACTTGGGGGGTTCAAAACTCCTGGGTTGTATGTGAGGCTATGGCCCTGCATGCTTCCCAGGTGCACGGACTCCCCGAGACTCCCACCCGAGTTAATCGTCGCAACTTCCAGTCCCGTAGGAGCGGGAGGCTCCATGCAACGACTGGTTGATTGTTTAGATTCCTCAGGTATCGGTAGGTGCATGTCCGTTGTCCGGTCTGTCGTTTGACCGGTTGATGGTGTCACCCTCCACTTACGTTGGGTTTTCCCTTCGTAAGAGTTTGGTGGTCCCATCAACTGATCTCCGCTCATGGCTTTCGCACAAGAAACCTCCTCCGATGTACAGGCGTGAGGCCCGTTCTTCATTGAAGGCTCCTCCTGCAGAATGTCATATGCGGTTTTTAGTCGTTTCCGTTCTAGTTCAGTCAGGTCAATCCACCTCTTTGAACCAAGTCGTTTGATTGTCTTCTTACTGTTGGCGATTTTACTTCGCCTCGAGGAGGTAGACAATCTTGAAAGATTGGAGCTAGCTACGGAGCAGCAGTCACTGATATCATCAATATCCACTGTTCCGACACTAGTTCCATCTCTCACTCCGAGGTTGGCAAAGGGGTCGAGAAGAAGGTCTTCCTCTTCCTCTGTCAAAGTCTTGTCCGTTTCGTTTAAGTGTTCGTCGTCGATGTTTCGTTTAGTGGAAAGTTTTGTCACTGGCGACTTCTCTCCTTCAGTTAACGAAGGAGCCAAGCCCGCGCCGGCAGCCGTGACCTCTGCCGACGTTTTGGCACATATCCGTACCAGTGTTTCATTGTTATTGGTCGTACTTTCCATTTTTTCATAGGTTTGAGTTTGTTAGTTAGTTTGGTTCTGCAGCTGGATTGCTGGAGAACCCCACGTAAGCACCCCCACCAACGTCAAGGTCAAACTCTTGGGGGTGTGAAGGGGGCTTATTCACCCCTTGTGTGAAATCGTTTGCCCCTTTTCAATGATTTTTGTATACTGTGTAGCGTGTCATGTTGACTTTATTTTAAGATCTTAATCATGAACATCGGATCAGTAGAAACGGAATTATTATCAACCATATAAAACTCGAACTAAAACATTACTCAGTTCAGTACCCACCAGTGAGTTATCTGAAGCGAATGTTTTAGTTCGAGTTTTATATGGTTGACTTTAAAAAATCATAACTCCGTTTCTACTCATCCGATGTTCATGATTAAGATCTTAAAATAAAGTCAACATGACACGCTACACAGTATACAAAAATCATTGAAAAGGGGCAAACGATTTTACACAAGGGGTGAATAAGCCCCCTTCAATTCGATTTGCAGCATTCTTAATTCAAAAGTTGATGAAAAAATTCACAATTTGAATTGATTTTTAGCTCAAATTGAGGCCCATTTAATTATTTTGAAATGGTAGAGCAAAGTTATAATCGAAAACCAGGCCTTAAAGGTTAAAATAGCCAATAACTGAAAAAAACGCGAACATTTCTCGGTTTTTTGCGTATTTCACAAAGTTGCGTTCGGCGCTCGAGGTCGAAAACTTGGATTGTTGCTAAGGCCAACATCATAAACAACTCATCTTGAAATCAGAACTACCGCATCTGAGGCAGAGTCCTCCCACCCCGAAGAAAAAGGATACTAGACTGAAAACAGTGAAGTTGATCATGTTAATTTCTGTTTTCTCAAAAACTAGAAGTCATTTTAACATTTGGTTTTCAGTTTTTAACTAAGAATTAATAAGGGCACTGAAAATCAAAATCAAAAATAGTACTTAATACCATAAAATAAAAAAAAAAATAGATTAACAAAAAAAAATCGTCTTTTTCTCAAAATTTTGAGTTTGAAAGTAAATTTTTCAAAAAATCAGCTAAAAAAACTTTATTTAAAAAAAAAATTAAAGAATGGATTTCTGGAATGGATTTTCGTCCAGATATTACCATTGTATTTTTATGGTTATTTTTCTATTTGAAGTCAACTTTTCTTAAAATTGCCCCTCCCGCCTTAAGGGGGGATATATACCCCACATCCGGTACTATTGTTTTCTTCTTTTGGCCCAATCTACACGCTCTACTGCTTTGATGCAGCATATATGTCAAAGACCATGTTTTTGTTATTATACTGTTTTATATACTACTTGTTGATTTAAATTTTTTATTGCTATATTTTGAAATGCCGTCCCTTGGAAACCGTTATGTCTACAGAACCGGCTTTGGACTCAAAATGAAGAAAATTTAGTAAGGTTGAAATCGTAGAGCAATGTTTTATTCGGAAGTTAAGGCGTAATGGTTAAAATAGCCAATAAGTGAAAAAACCGCGAAAAATTCGCTGTTTTTTGGATTTTTACCAATGTTGCGTTCGGCGCTCGAGGTCGAAAAATCAGATTTAATACTAGGCCAACATCATAAACAACTCAGCAAAAAATCAGAACTACCGGACCTGACGCAAGGTCTAATGTATATAGTTACTGGACTATTATACTTATTTATATTTTTATTTTATTTTATTTATTTGCTGATTATTTGAAAGTTTTTATCTGAAATGCAATCTTAGAATTTATTAGATATTTTTAAAGTTATAAAAAATACAAGGTTTCTGTGAGATTCAAACCATGGTCCTCTCGCAATGAAAGTCCACCACGCTTACCGCTCAGCCATGGAAGATTATATTTACAATGAAAAAAAAAAACTTATGCACTTTCTCCACACTGCTGGTTTATGTCTATAGGTACTCTTTAGTATACCAGAAGTGGTTTGTGTTTTTTTATTTTACAGGATGACTATAGAAGCGAGAGCTCCATCGTCATTTCATAAAAACAATGTACAGAGATTAAAGAAACATTGGTATATCGCTTTTATCAAGCTGATATAAAATGCACAAAAAAATATTTAAGGAATCAATAATGCTCCAATAAGGTATTTACTTCCCGTCAGAGGGGTAATAGGAGCGCTATAGAAGCAAATATAATGTCTGAAATGCGAAGCAATTTTGTTAGTTGGATAATTTTCATTTGGTGTAAGATATTGCATGAAAAGTATGTATAATTCTTTTGCAAATATTAGCCCAGATGATTGATATTCAGTTTCAGTTAAGAAATGAGAACCAAAACTACGAAGAACTATAAAAAAAAATTTTATTTGAAAACGTTACGGGTGTGACAGGTCATCGTTACGGGTGTGACCGAGTATGATTTGTATGCATGAAAATAATATAATATACTATATTTTGACGGGAAATTGTTGTCATCGATGTATATTCATTTCTCAAATGATGTCAGAAACACTTTCTCTAGAAAAATTAAGTTTTTCTCACTGAAAATAGATTTCTCACTTCAATGAGATTTTTTTCATTTTCTTTTAATATAGGGAAAAATTACACTTAAAGCCGATTAAATTTATATTTAAAGTAGATTTTCTTAAAATTATATCCCTACGTCATGAATTCCGTATCTAGAAGCAACAAAACTAAAATTGAGTTGAAAAACAGAAAAATAATGATTTGAAATGCCAACCTGTTACGGGTGTGACATAGACTTAAAATTTTAAATACTAGGTCAGTATTATTTTCAAATTCTTGAAATTTTATCTGATAGTAGATCATAGTATTCTCCTTTTTTCCCAAATTATCACAATGATACAATTTTTTTTCTTCTAGCAATGATGTCTATTTTTTTTTGTTACGGGCGTGACACTAACCACTTTATGAATCAACTGCCTAAAAACTCAAATTGGATTTACTATTGAATAATAAAATGACATAAAAATTTTCTTAGAGTTCTGATAAGAGCAAATGACGTTCTCAAATTGTGAAACAATCAATTATTGAAAATAGGGTTTCGAGCTTCTGAAAACAAAAAGTGACTTTTGGAGACCTTTTCTGCTTATTGGTTCGAGCTGTGAAATAAGCTGCGATAAAAAAATGATTGATAATTTCACTTTAAAAATGAAACATGCAATCTTTTAAAACCGTCTAACGGTACTTTTTTCAATTCGAAGTCATATTTTGTAATTTTTCGTAAAGGGTTGTTTTGTATGGAATCAACCATATACAAAATACTCGAGTGGCAGATTCACAAGCTATAACTTCTTTTCTAATTATCGAATCTTCAAAGTAAAGATTTTTAAATAAAGGTTGAATACTGCTTACTACTCTTTATTTATATTTTGTTAGTAAAGGGCAGATTGAGTCCCCAACCAACTTTATTTTCACTTTTCAAAATGCTAATACGTAAAAATGAAAAATCATGAAAAAAAAATATTTTACAATTAGTTTCTACCCCAACCCTCTTCTACAAATGTGTTAGTAGTTTTCCAAGGGTAAATGCAACAGGATAGAGCAGTGACGTCCTTAGGTATGAGCCCGGCGTAAAGGGAAATACACATTAAAAAATCCATTTATGTTTTCGATTCATTGACACATTAGCAAATTAACTTTCACATAGAAATAATTTTTTGTAATTAATTTATTCCCCACTCATATTAATTTACGATACTATAAATATAAAGGTAAGTGTGAGCCCAGCATTACACCATCATATAACATAAATCACGAAACCCTTTAAAAACCGGAAAGGATAAACAATTACCTCCATGAGTTGTTCTCCTGTTTCAGTTTGAGCGACAACAAAAAAAAAAAACCTAACGTCAACGCCTGTCGTCACAATCATGTAAATTGCCTCGTGCAAAACCACTTAATAATGCTCGTGTAGCCGTGTTTTATTGGCTTCTATAGTGAACACACGAACTGCCATCAAACATCAAGCAATTAATCTACTATATTACCTTTGAAACGTTTATTTTAATTCGCAAGAAATCTTAATTCTCGAGGTACACATTAAGCGATATTACTGTGGAGGTCTGCTTTAAATTAATTGCCTTCGTACCTATAGTTTTTTTTTATTCTAATACTATATTTCAGAAAAAAAAATATAAATTCACCTGGCGAACCTTTTTTTTAATGGGGATTATTTGGTTTAAAACCTTTTATTGTGGTTGGAGAAATCGTTACTTTTAAGCTATATTTACTTTGACAATATGAATGAGAACTATTTATAAAGCTTACTTACTTACTTACTTACTTACTTAAGGTGGCGCTACAGTCCGGGGTGGACCAGGACCTCAACCAACAAGCTTCTTCCAGCCGGCTCGGTTTCTAGCTAGCTGTCTCCAGTTTCGCACGCCAAGTTGGTTGAGGTCCTCTTCCACTTGCGTGCGCCACCTTTTACGCTGTCCACCTCTACTGCGTTGTCCCACGGGGTTGGATTCAAAGACTTTCCGGGCCGGAGCATTGGTGTCCATTCGCTCTAGATGACCCAGCCATCTCAGTCGTTGGCTTTTCACTTTTGTGGCTAGGTCGGTGTCGCTGTACAGCCCATACAGTTCGCTGTTGTATCTTCTTCTCCATTCCCCATCTATGCAGACGGGACCAAAAATCACCCGGAGAATTTTCCTCTCAAAACAGCCTAACGCGTTCTCATCCACTGTTAGCAGTGTCCATGCCTCTGCACCATACATCAGGACCGGGATGATAAGCGTCTTATACACGGACAGTTTAGTTGCTCGAGAGAGGGCTTTGCTTCTCAATTGCCTTCTTAGCCCAAAGAAACAGCGATTGGCAAGAGTAATTCTTCGTTTGATCTCAGCGCTGGTGTCGTTCGCTGAGTTTATAGCGGATCCTAGGTAGACAAAGTCTCTGACTACCTCAAAATTATAGCTGTCTATAGTGACGTTCTGTCCGAGACGTCGGTGTTGGGTGTCCTTTCTTGTGGACAGCATATATTTTGTTTTGCTTTCATTCACCGTTAAACCCATCTTCTTGGCTTCCTTCTCAATGCTCACAAAAGCACCACTGACATCACGCTTTGTTCGTCCGATTATGTCAATGTCGTCAGCGTAAGCGAGTAATTGGACGGACTTTTGAAAGATTGTGCCTCTGGTGTTGACGTGAGAGTTTTGCACTATTCTTTCAAGAACGATGTTGAAGAAGTCGCATGACAGCGCGTCGCCTTGCCTAAAACCTTTTTTGACATCAAAGGTGTCGGTGAGGTCTTTGCCGACCTTGATGGAGCAGCGTGCATTCTCCATCGTCATCCTGCACAAACGGACGAGTTTGGCAGGGATGCCAAAACTAGACATTGCTCTTTATAGCTCGTCTCTATAGATGCTGTCATACGCGGCCTTGAAATCGATAAAGCTTATACTATAGTGAATATAAATAGACAACTTGATTGCATAGGTATATTTGCTCTTTTAAACTAAAGATGGATCTTTACTGATTTTGTATGTAAAATTTGATCCTAAAAAGGTAAGTGTATTGCCATTTTAAGGGTTCACATTAAGGGGGCTTACATGGACCACTATGTTCGACAACATGGCTCGATGGAAAAATTAACAGTGCACTCAACTTTGCGTTTACATGGATACTGATGTTGTCAAGCATCATTATATTTAATTTTTCGGGAAGAAGGCTTGCAATTTTTTTTTATTAACTTTGCCTTTTATTTCCCAAGCCTCTGATAAGGTTTTCTACAACTTGGAAGACTATCTGCAGGAAATAAGTTGTCGAGCATCTGTTTACACAAGTTGGCTGCTTGGGCGAGCCATCAAGTTTTTAAAACATTTTGAAGACCGTCGAGCATGTTGGTCCAGCAGTTTTTTTTTGCGTATGATCGGGCACATTGCTTCACTTTTTATACATTATAGTGTTATTTGTTTCTATAGCGCTCCTATTACCCCTCTGACGGGAAGTAAATACTTTATTGGAGTATAACTGATTCCTTAAATATTTTCTGGTGCAAATTGTATCAGCTTGATAGAAGCGATATACCAATGTTTCTTTAATCACTCTATATTGCTCTAATGAAATGATGATAGAGCTTTCGCTTCTATAGTCATCCTGTAAAATTATTATACAATCCTATGTTAGTTTCTGTTACTTCGTTTCTATATTGCTTGTATTGGTATGCTTAAGTGCAGCCACAAACCATTTCTGCTATTCTAATGAAAACACAAACCACTTCTGGTATACTTAAGAGTATAGCCACAAACCAGCAGTGTGGAGAAAGTGCATACGTTTTTTTTCATCGCAAATATATTCTCCATGGCCGAGTAGTTTGCGTGGTGGAATTTTAGTGTGAGAGGACTATGGTTCGAATTCCACAGAAACCTTGTAATTTGTATAACTTAAATAATATGTAATAAATTCTAAGATTGCATTTCAGATAAAAACTTTCCAAATAAAATATCAGCAAATTAATAATATAAAATAAAAATATAAATAAATAAATATAAATCGATCGTGAAATAATTTTTTGTTCATCTTCTTCTATAAGACCTCTAAATTGAGTCCAGTAAGTGATTTTTAGAGCAACTGAATTTACTCCATAAATGTCCAATAGAAGCTTTTGCCTTTTTAACTCTATGTACTATTATATAATGCTTATATGACTGTAAGAAATGATGATGAGAAGCTTCTTTGGATGATTATAGGGGCGAAATTCTTAATTGGGCATGGCTTGACATGTCATGCATGTTGGTCCATGAAAATCCCTCTAAAATTTATTTCTGAAAATTCTATAATGGCGATGAAGAACCGAATTCCGCTACTATGCAGATTGCACCATTCAACCTGGACGACTAAGGGCAACAATTCCGTCCACCTGATCTCGGTGAGGTAAAGATAGCTATATCGAATCCTAAGTCCAATAAAGCTGCTGGAGCTGGTGGCCTTACGGCTGAGCTTTTCAAAGCGGCTGGCGATGAATTGGTTAGGAGTATGCAGATACGTGGATTTTCCAGCCACACTAAGGGCCAGTTTTTCAGTTCAGGCTTTACTCTGAGTTTAATCAGAGTTAGCTAATCCTGAAAATAAATTAACCCTGAGTTAACTGAGGAACAGTTTTTCAGTTGAGGATTAAATTTATCTTTCAGCTGTCAAAATTCTGAGGCCAACGATGTGCGACACTATGGATATCACCCTTCTACGCCTTTTACGCATAGGAATAGAGATGGCGCCACAACGAATTGCACTGGCAATAACTTTCAATATCGAATTCGAGATGGCACCACAACTAAAAAGACCCTCAATTTGGTGCCTGAGTTAACTCACCAAATTAGACGAGTTAACTCAGAGTTAACTTTCGATTTCAATTGACTGAAAAACGCGTTTTTGGAGCTAACTCCGGTTTAACCCCGAGACTAGGATGATCTCGCACTGAAAAACTGGCCCTAAGTCATTGATTAAGGATGATAAGTTGTGAACAAACTGTGCCTAACTCTACTTAAAAAAAAAACACAATTGCCATAACGAACAGTTGAATTATTCTATAAACGACACTACATTTTTTTCTTCCTCTATTCTGACAATCGACATTTGATAAAGTTATCCTGCTTTTTGTTGACTCTTGCATCCAGTTCTATTCTATTTTCCATATAGTGCATTTGCCAATCTCGGTCTCGGTCCTGCTCCCAATAACTCTTGGAACGCACACTAGCTAGAGCGGTTGTTCTATACTTTATTCAAATGAAAGCTCTCTTAAATTTCTATTAATTCCTGAAACTAAAGAGAGTATACCTACCGGGTTCAGGTTTGTATTACGAAACGAAGAACAATTTAAAACCAAATATACCTACATAACCACATTTCTCAACAGCAAACCAAACAACCCAGCTTCCAGCTATGCCATAAGTGCATAGCATCATCGTAGGCATCGACATCGAGAGTGTTTATTAATTTATAGTCGATGCAAATTTTTTCTGTCTCTAAAGGACTTGCATACGCATTCAAAATACAAACAGCACTGATAGAGTCTTTTACAACCTAAATCCTGACTGGTGTAGGTATGTGTTATATATATAATATTTACACATTGGACATCATTCACCAGCTTTTTTTTTTGGTCATCTCCTTTCTCCTCTGTGGTAAACAGTATTTTGCATTTTTTGGCCAAACTGCATCTGGATGGACGGCAATATTTCCATTCGTATGCATATTCTATTGAAAAGGAAAAAATGTATAGACCTTCAGGATACAAAAGTATGCATGGACCTTCAGGAAACAAAAATATTTGTGATGAAATTAGTCACACAGTTTTTTATGATAGGAAATACTAACCTTTTTTCTACACACGAGTTTAATGCATCCAAAAAAGTTTACAGAAGAAACAGGTCTAGATCCAGCAAAGATGAGCTCAAAATTATTAATAGTGGGCAAGAAAATGTAAGGTCTTGAGTGACTTCCTTGCGGGACACCTAATGTTGAGTTAATTGGCTTGGAAGCCGAAGTGCATGATATAAAAATGATTATATTTATCTACTGATTACCATTTAAAAAGTACTAAATTCAAGACTCCTGCAGCGAAAGACAACCGAAAACGACAAAGTACTAAAAGCGACAACGTACCGAAAACGACAAAGTACCGAAAAAGAAAAAGTACCGAAAACGACAAAGTACCAAAAGGACATAATACCAAAAAAAAAAATACCGAAAAAGACAGTACCGAAAACGACAAAGTACCGAAAAAGACAAAGTTCCGAAAAAGACAAAGTAGCGAAAACGACAAGGTACCGAACATTTTTTTTTCCTAAGAATACACTTCAGTATGCAAATTGGATCAGCTTAGAGTTGAGAGTGTTGTTACAAGCGAATATTGAAATGTAGACATTATGTATTCACAATACATTTTTAAAAGATTTAAAATCTCTTCTATTTAAATTGAAAATACAAAAAAAAAACTATTTTTGTTAGCCTTAATTGTTTAAGGAGCCTAAACTCGCCCAATTTCCAAACCAAATAGCCCATCTTGGGATTTATCGCAAATATTTATTTAAAAGAGCGAGTGAAAAGTTCAAGAAGCCCAATTGGATAATTCTGGTAACCCAGATCTATTGATTGTTAAAAGTTGAATAAAAATAAAAATCACCGAAGTGATAAGAAAGAAATAATTTTTGGGTCAGTAGCTGAAAGTGAGACATCTGAGTATCTCTAAGTTTAAGAGTTCCAATAACGTGAGTTGATAAATTGAAAAAAAAAAAAAAAAAAAAATATATATTTAAGATAAGAGAAAATCAGATTAGGTTTGGATAAGGTGAACAAAGTTTTACACAATGATGTTGCAAAGTTTTCCTGAACCTGAGCAGAAAAAATAATTGAAAAAAAGTCATGACTTGATTAGACCTGAGAAGTTGCTCCCAAAGTTTATTTATTATGCTTCGAAGTGAATAAAGTTCTTTGTTATTGTTTGGAAATGCATTGGGAAATCGAAATAGTGCCATAGGTGGATTTTGAATTATGGATACGGACAAAAAAGTTGGCAGTAACAATGTCAATATTAGACTCATTAGAGATGAAGTCAAGCGTTACATTACCAATAAGTTTATTCGGTTTATCAAAGTTTGTTTTCAAGGAAATTTATATTTTGAAATGACACAGAGAGAAAGTGGATGTTATCAGCAGGTCACACTTATAAGCAAAGGTAATTGAAATTGAAGGGTGGTTATTTCCAATTTTGGAATGGAGATGAATAATTTCAAAGACCTTTGTCCGAATGGCTAGAAGAGAAGCACTTTTTCATGACAAGTATACTCTTGGAGGATTTGTCAGTTCCTCGCAGGCAGTACCTCGGATAAAACATTTCTGTTCTTAGGTGGCACAGTTGGGAATCGAACCCACACCTTCAGCATGACAGTCCTACGCACTAACCCTCATGCCACGAGGTATAGATATACTAAAGAAAGATACTAAAAGGTTATTTTACTAGTTAGTAGATTTAAAAGGAACTATGAAAAAGTTGAAAGACATCGATATTTTTTTAGATAAAATGTCTTATAAGGACTAACGATATTTTGACAAAAAGTTGACGAGATTAAATATGAATTTAGTTTTCCCACATATCTACATTTCCCACGAGTTTACTATTATCGATTGCACAATACAGCAAAATTATTTTCATAGTTAACAAATTTTTGTTTATTAAAAAGAGAAAGGTACTGTGAAATAGAGAGACGGATGTTTCGAATACTCACGTAGTACTCATATTATTTTTTTTTAAATTTCTATTCTGTTCTGCGCATCTAATAAAATTGGTGAAAATGGTGGATCCAGGCATCCAGAGGTTCGTTAACATGTCAAATGTCAATATTTGTTGTTGTATTAACGTGCTTTTTGAGGTGCCATTTTAAATTATTGACACTTTCAATTTTGACCAATATATTAAGGTACCTTAAATGTACCTATGTACTGTGGCGTATACTTTTTTTTTAAAAGGGACACCGATTTGAGTTTTTTTTTTCAAATTTTGGTTATTCAATGATTATTATCTTTTTAGGTATTAAAGCTTGGTGTTTGCATTTTTCTATTACGGACTTTGTAGAATACTACTTCACTGTGAAGTAATCATGACAGCCTTTTTATCAGAAACGAAGCTAGCTAGAAATTTGAAGTAAGGGTCCAAATTTTTAGTTTATTTAGAATTTCAAGAAAAGTCATTGTTCTAACTTTTAACTCCTTATTTGAAAAAGACAAAAAAACGGAAAAATTCATTGTGTAGGTACTCTTAACTACTTACTTCATTGTCAAGTTAGCATGACAGGGCTTTTCTAAGCAGCGGAACTAGGTATGTATGTACATGTATCTAAAAATTTGCAGTTTCTTATGTATGTATGTACATACTTCCAGAAAAAAGTCAGTACAAATTTTGCAGTCCAAATTTTATATAAGTTTGCAGTGAGTTCTAAACTTGCACATTTTTGGATAAATCAAAGTCCAAATTTTGACGTCCTTATTTGAAGAAAAATCGAAAAAGTTAATTTTGCATTTTTATTAAATTTGAACTGAGTTCTTTCTTTTTAACTGAAAATTTATAGCTAGCTCCAATGATGCCAAAAAATGTTCACAGTGAAGTAAGCAGTACAGTATGAAATTTGTTTTTACAAAGGACTGTTATATTATATCATGTAAAGGTTTGGTTATGCTATAATATGTTTCATACGATATTATGTAAATGCTATGTTATAGATCGTAAGTGTAATGTCGTAATAAAAATCAGTTCAATTGCTATTCAACCGCCTAACAAAGAAGTCCTCATTTTTAATAAGATACAACATTGGCGACGAGGGAAAAAAAAAAAAGAAATTAGAAGAAAAGTAAGACGCGTGTTGGCGTAATAAAAGTTAATTCTACAGTACATATTCGCAATACGAAAGTGTGCGCGTAAATTAAAAGAATACAAAATGCCAGAAACGGCTGAGGTATCAATCGTGCGAAGTGCCAGTCACGTGGGAGCGGTGCCTTCATTTAATTTGGAGGACGATTTCCTCATATATGAAGAGCGCCTGGAGCAATATTTCCTGGCTAATTATGTCGAGGATGATCGCCGAGTGCCTGTGGTTTTGACAACTGTAGGCCAACGGGCTTACGAGGTGATTCGAGAAGTGGTATTCCCAAGGAAGCCGAAAGAGTTGGGGTATACAGAGCTCATGGACTGCATGAAGAGGCAGTTCGAAAAAGCGTCATCGTGCATAAGGAAGAGGATTGAATTCTTTGACCTCAAGCAAAATGAGGGGGAGTCCGTAAACTCTTGGTTGGTTCGTGTCAAAAGTGTTGCAATGTATTGCAAATTCAATAACACTTTCGAGGACTATGTGAAGAACCGTTTTATAACTGGGTTGCTGAGAGGTCCCGTGTTAGACCGGGTGTGCGAAGAAGACATAGAGAAGCCGCTTTCCGATATTCTTCAAGTAGCGGTACAGCGAGAAATTGCTCTAAAGGAGAAAGAGCTAGGCATACATCGATTGAAAGCAGGAAGCAATAAGAACCGACTAGAGGGAGATAAAGGCAGACATAGGAGGCGAGACAGTCAACGGCAGCAGCAGCAACAGCAGCAGCAACAGCAGCAACAGCAGCAGAGAAGCGATAGGGATGAAAGTAAAGTAACTTGCTATGCATGTGGGAAATCAAACCACTTATTTAAAGTATGTAAGTACAGAAATGTAATATGTAGAAAATGTAATATTAAAGGACACTTAGAGAAAGTTTGTAAAAGAAAAGTGATTAAAGATAATAATAATTTAGAAAATGAATGTTATACTGAAGAATTTCTATATAATATGGACAGTGTAAAGGCAAATCCTATTCTATTAAAAATTAAGTTAAACAATGTTCCGCTTTGGGTAGAATTAGACTCGGGGGCGGGTGCGTCGGTGTTGCCGTTGGGAGTTTTTGAAAAAGTTTTAAGTAATACAAATTTAGAAGACAGTAATTTATGTTTGCGCAATTATGATGGTGGTGTAATAACACCGTTGGGTAAGGTTACGGTAAACGTTGAATTTATGGACAAGCAGGTTTTGGGATGCTTTCAAGTAGTGAATGTAAGGAATTCCGATAAGAAACCGTTGATAGGTAGGGATTTAATGGATCGTTTAGGGATAACTTGGAGTATTCGCGGAAAAGAAATAGTGAGTGAGCATTTTGTTGATATAACGGAAAGTCAGTTAGAAAACATAGAAAAAAACATTTGTAATGAGTTTAGTGAGTTATTCGATGGTAAATTGGGTCGTTACTTACATGCTGAGATTTCTTTAGAGTTTAAACGGGATGCAAAACCTAAGTTTTGCAAGCCGCGAAGAATACCGTTTGCATTTAAGGAGGAGGTCGAACAAGAGCTCTCAAAATTAGAAAAAGAGGGTATTATAGAAAAAATTGAAAATTCGGAATGGGGTACACCGTTGGTACCGGTTCTTAAACCAAATGGCAAAGTTCGTGTTTGTGCGGATTATAAAATAACGGTGAATAATCAGTTGGAAGATGTGAATCATCCTGTGCCATTGATTTCCGATATTTTTAATTCTCTGCAAGGAGGCGAATTATTTACGAAACTTGATTTTACGTCCGCATATAATCAAATCGTTGTAGACGAAGAAACAAGTAGGAAGCTTGCATGGAGCACCCACAAGGGCATTTTCAAAGTTCTTCGTTTGCCGTTTGGGACAAAGCCGGCGTGCCAGATTTTCCAACGAGAAATTGAGAAAACTCTCCAAGGGTGCAAGGGGACTGTAAATTTGTTAGATGATATCGTGGTTACTGGAAGGAATATGAAGGAACATATATCAAATTTAAGAGAAGTTTTAGGTGTTTTGTCGAAAGCGGGGTTGAAACTTAATAAGGAAAAGTGTGTTTTCTTTAAGAAGCGTATCAAATATTTAGGTCATATTGTAAGTAAAGATGGCTTACAAAAAGATCCGGAAAAAGTAGCTGCGATGTAAGAGTCACCAAGGCCAAATAATGTTAACGAGGTTCGTGCATTTGTTGGCATGGTCAATTACTACGGAAAGTTTATTTCCAATTTATCCACTTTACTCGCTCCGTTATATAGTTTATTAAAAAAAGGAACAGAATTTCATTGGGATAAAGATTGTGAGGATTCTTTTAATGGATGCAAGAAATCATTAATTTCCGATAAAGTTTTAGTGCATTTTAACCCAAAATATGAGATAATGCTAGCTTGTGATGCGTCAGCTCATGGTGTAGGGGTAGTTTTGTTGCATAAATTGCCGGATGGCAGCGAAAGGCCAATTTCATTCGCTTCGCGAACGTTAACGAAGGCTGAGAGGAACTATGCGGTTATTCAAAAAGAAGCATTGGCAATTTACTGGGGCGTACGAAAGTTTTATGAATATCTCATGGGTAGACGGTTTTGTATCAAATCGGACCATAAGCCATTACTAGCATTGTTTGGTGAGAAAAAGGGAATTCCAGCTATGGCTGCAGGGCGACTACAAAGATGGGCGATATACTTGTCGCATTTTAACTACGAGTTGAAATATGTTAAAGGTGCTGAGAATGCAGCGGCCGATGGATTATCGAGATTGCCGGTAGAGGGAACAGGAGTTCAAGTAAAGGAATTTGATTATATCAACTGGGTAGAAGAATTTGTGCCGGTGAGTTTTGAGCAAATTCGGGAAGAGGTTAAGCGTGACCAAGTTTTAGCACAGGTATGTTTTTATATCCAAAATGGTTGGCCTGTACGGGTGGATGAGGAGCTAAGAAGCTATTTTAACCGGAGAAACGAATTAAGTATTGAGAATGGAGTTATCATGTGGGGATATAGGGTTGTTGTTCCGTTGAAATTTAGGTCGACTATTCTAAAAGAATTGCATGTTACGCACTTAGGTATGACAAAAATGAAAGGGGTTGCGCGTTCGTATTTGTGGTGGCCACGGTTGGATAAGGATATTGAACTGGTCTCTAAAGGTTGTCGACAGTGTGTTGAAGCAAGACCGGAGCAACCGAAGGCAAGTCTGGTGAAGTGGACAAGCCCTGCTTTGGCCTTTGAGCGGATACATATAGATTATGCGGGACCGTTCAAAAATAGAATGTTTTTGATATTAACGGATGCGTATAGTAAGTGGCCAGAGATTTTTGAAGTGCCTAGAGCAGATACTAGAAATACTTTGGAAAAGCTAAGAGAGGTTTTTGCTCGATTTGGGTTACCGAAAACCTTGGTGTCCGATAACGGGGCCCAATTTATTTCAGCAGAGTTCGAAAGGTTTTGTAAGATCAACGGGATCGAACATATAACTTCACCACCTTTTCATCCAGCCAGTAATGGGGCAGCGGAAAATTCGGTGAAAACCTTTAAAGCTGCCATAAAAAAAATGACAGTGGATACTTCATTACCTTTGCACACGCAGTTGCAAAGGTATTTGTTTGGCTATAGAAATGCTCCTCACAGCATTACAAGAGAAAAACCTTCGGTGTTGATGTTAAATCGGCAAGTTTGTTCGCGGTTTGATCGAATTCAACCAGGCTTTAACTGTAGTGATAAAGCAGTACCAGGTAGGTTTGAGAAAAAAAATATTTGAAGAGGGTGATCAAGTTTATATAAGAAATTATACAAACCCGAGATCAAAGAGTTGGAATCCAGGGGTAGTAGAAAAGAAATTAGGTCCTACGGTTTATATTTGCAAGGATATAGTGTATGGTAAGTCTACAAAAAGGCATAGTGACCAGATGATGAAGGCAGGAACATTTTATACAGGGTCTTTTAGAAAGTTAGTAGAAGATACTTCTTCAGAAGCATCTCCAAATCTGCCAATGGTCACAAATAAAGAAAAAAGCGTAAACGATGGTTTTGTTGCACCATCTTCAAATAATTGCGAAAATGAATTCGAAAACGTTCAAGTAGACGGTAATATTGATAATAATATCTCGACGGTAAGATCCGAAAGCACCTGCCTCGATGATAATAATACAAAAAGCGTTACTAATGAATCGTCTAAGAGGTCCTTAAGACCAAGAGATAAAATAAAAGCTCCCGAAAGGCTAAATTTATAAAAAAAAAAATTTGATATGAAACAAACAGCGATGCACAAATAATAATCTGAAATACATTTTTGTGAACATTTTGAATAGAGTTTGCTTCTTTTTATGCATTCGAAAAATAATTTTGAAGTTTATATTATGCATATATTAAAAAAAAAGATATGTATGTAAAATTTGGTTTTTATGTATTTGAAAAATAATTTTGAAGTTTATATTATACAAATATAAAAAAAAAAGAGATATGTATTTGAAATTTGATTCTCATTACTTTTGAAAAATAATTTTGAAGTTCATATTAAAAAAAAAATGTATGTAAAATTATTTGATTTTCATTACTTTTGAAAAATAATTTTGAAGTTTATATGATGTACATATATTGTAAGTTATAATAAATTGAAATTGTTAATCTTAGTTCTTAAACAATAAGAAACTTTTTTTTTTTTTTTTTTGAATTTCAAATAATTTGCTTATAATTATGTATAATTATCATAGGATGGGGGTGTTATATTATATCATGTAAAGGTTTGGTTATGCTATAATATGTTTCATACGATATTATGTAAATGCTATGTTATAGATCGTAAGTGTAATGTCGTAATAAAAATCAGTTCAATTGCTATTCAACCGCCTAACAAAGAAGTCCTCATTTTTAATAAGATACAACAAGGACTTCAAAATTTTGGGTGATTCTTTCCTTGAAATGCAAATTTAGAGCCTCATTATAGATTCATTGCTAATGCGCTTGTTGAGAAAGGGTATGTCATTATAACTTCACAGATAAATTAGCAGTAAACTGGGTAATACCCACTATTTGATGAACTGAAAAATACAGAATAATAATGTATGTAGAGACAAAACTGTCTTTGGACTAAAATAAAAACTTTTTAACTGAATTTAATTCAATAAGGTCCACAAAAAACAAAAACAATAAATCTCGTATTGTTTGCCTTTTTCTTTTTTTTATTGGTAGGATTAGGTAATTAAATTATTGTTCAAAGGGTAGAGATGTTCAAAGGGTAGACATGGTGCATTCAAGACAACACAAGCGTCCACAAGCTTTTTTTCAAAGCGAACCTCTGTCTATCAACTCCTACTCTCACCTCCCCGTGTAGAACATCGGGTGCCTAGTACCTTTAACTGAAGATGGGGTTCCAACCCCTGTGGACAGTTAAAGGGGCAGCAAACGAGAGAGGGGGGAGCAGTGTTCCCACTAAGGCACTTCTCCTTTATCCAGGCAGCAGCGGAAGAATTATTCAGATGGAATCAACGGTGGCGTCTACAGTTCCAGTTAGGTTGAACTACTTAGTGAACACCTTATATGGGCTACCATGACATATTCGCAGCTCAGGCCTATAAGAAGCGGTTAATCCGACTCCCCACCCATGAAGTTATACTAAGGGCCTGGTCCTCCAGGTTGGGGGTTGTGCGTCGGGGTAACTTTTCTACCACGGAAAACAACAATGGTTCTGAAACAACAAGCCTCGGATATGGATGATTTTAATGTTGACGACCCCAGCAAACGAAACAAGGACAATGAATTTCGGATCTGCGCGTGGAATGTCCGGACCTAAAACAGACCACGTGCAGCCGAACAATTAGTGGAGAACCTGGATTGGTTAAAAGCTGATATAACAGCCATCCAGGAATTGCAATGCGATGGAGAGGGCATACGGAGGATGAAGTCGTGTGACATCTACTTTGGCGAGTGCTGCAAGGAGCCGGGTCAGCGACTCTTTGGTTGTGGTTTTGTGGTAAGGGGAAGACTTAGGCAACAAGAAGTCTTGGGCTTCAGAAATGTAAGCGAGTGCGTGGTCACAATCCGCATCAAAGCAAAATTCAAAAATGTTACGTTGATCTGTGCCCAAGCCCCAACGGAAGACAAAGATGACTCAACTAAGGAAGACTTCTACGATCTCCTCGAGAGTACGTATGATAGGTGCCCCAAGTACGACGCACGTCAGGATTGTTCTCGGCAACTTCAACGCCAAGATTGGAAATGAGGGCATCTTTGGTTCGATAGCCAGAGAACAGAGCCTGCACGACAAAACTTCCGGTGACGGACTCAGGCTGATTGATTTTTCGGCGGGGCGAAATGTCATCATAGCAAGCACTCGATTCCCAAACCTCGATATACACAAAGGGACCCGTCGCGCGGTCTCCTGATCAACGAACCGTCAACCAGATTGATGATCATGTTGCGATAGATGCCAGACATGCTTCCAGTATCCTGGATGTCCGAACGTTCCGAGGGGCCAACATTGACTCGGATCATTACTTTGTTTTAGCTCAAGTACGTATGCGGATATCTATGACGCCACAACGCCAAGCTGATGCTGTGAAAAGATTTGATGTCACGAAGTTAAAATCGCAAGAAATTGCCAGGACCTTTGCTGATCAAGTCTCTCTTATAACCGTTCAGAAACTCCGCCACTCCGCCACTCAAGCCATCAGAAGTGCGCCACTGATGTGCTGGGTTTCACTAGGCGACCACAACGAAACTCCTGGTTCGATGAAGAATGCCGGTTGGTGCATGCAGCCAAGAACGAGGCCTACCAGTCAATGCACGCTGCTGAGAGAAAAGCCTGGGAGCTCTACGGGCAAAAACGAAGGGAGGAGTGCCAACTTATCAGGAGGAAATAGAGAGAGCATGCGAAGCGGGCGGTCGAGTCTATTGAAGACTGTTGGAGTAGGGGGGATATTCGAAAGTTTTACCGAAGGGTGAGGCAACCTACCCAGGGCTCAAAAGGCCACAACGGAAGCCTGCCGAGACGAGAGTGGGAATATGGTAGTAGACACACTGTCGGTACTGAGAATCTGGAAACAACACTTTTCTAGACTGCTAAACGGCGAAGATGGCCAAAATTCCGCTATTAGACAGAATAATCCATTCAACCTGGACGATTATGGTCAAAATTTCTGTCCACATGACCTAAATGAAGTGCGGTTAGCGATAGCCAAGTTTGAAGCTTACAAGACTGCTGGTGCAGATGGCCTTCCAGCCGAGCTATTCAAAGCAGGTGGAGATGACTTGGTAGGGAGTATCGACCAACTTATCTCCAAAATTTGTTCGGATGAAAGTATGCCCGATGAACGGAACCTCGGTATATAGTGTGCCCATCCTCAAGAAAGGAGATGCTCTGACTTGTGCCAACTCAAATAAAAATAAAATAAATATGATCGCTTTAAACCATTTGTCAACGATCTGATCGGCCCTTAGCAGTGTGGTTTTAGGCTCGGCAAATCAACCGTTGATCAAATGTTCACACTCCGACAGATTCTGGAAAAAACCCAGAAGTTTCAAATCGATACACACCATCTCTTTATCGATTTCAAAGTCGCGTATGATAGCGTACAGAGCCATGTCGCATCTTGGCATCCCTGGTAAACTCGTCCGCTTGTGCAGGATGACAATGGAGAAATCTCGCTACTCCGTCAAAATCGATAAGAACACCACCGAACCATTTGATGTCAAGAAAGGTTTGAGGCAAGGCGATGCGTTATCATGCGACCTGTTTAACATCGTACTTGAAACAATTGTAAGCAACTAGCAAGTCAACAACAGAGGTACAATTTATAAAAAGTCAGTTCAACTACTTGCTAATGCAGATTTTGATTTTGACATCATTGGGAGAACGAAGCGAGCTTGCAAGTATTGAATCGGAAGCGGCAAAAATGGGTTTGGCTGTCAATGAGGACAGATAAGCTATCATCGAGAAAGGAATCTCAACATCGTCGACTCGGGCAAAACGTTACGATGGATAGGTACAACTTCGAAGTCGCCAAGGACTTTGTCTACCTGGGCTCCACTATTATATTGCAACAGATATCAGTGCAAAAATCAAACGAAGAATTACTCTTTCCAACCGTTGTTTCTTTGGGCAAAGAAGGCATTTGAGTAGTAAAGCCCTCTCTCAAGGAACCAAGGAGATCTAAGACCCTCATCATCCCGGTTCTGCTACATCATGGCACAGAAACATCGGTTCTGCTATATGGGACAGAAGCATGGCCCATGTCAAAAACGGATGAGAATCTGCATGGGTGCTTTGAAAGGAAAATTCTTCGGGTGATCTTCGGTCCAGTATGCATCGATGGAGTATGGAGGAGAAGATTTAACAACGAGCTCTATGCTCTAAGCTCAGTGACGTCGACCTAGTCATAAAGCTGAAAATAAAGCGGCTGAGATGGCTGGATACGTGGAGCATATAGACACCGACGCACCAGCCCGACGAGTCTTCGAATCTACCCCTGATGGTCTGCGCAGGAAAGGAAGACCCCAAATTTATTCATCATGTTTAATCTTACTGCTTCTTTAGCTTCTTTTCTACATGCAAAAGGCACTCAAAACTGATAGACCAAATTGCAACTTGCTCACAGAACTGGCTGGAACTTCCACCGATACCCCACTTTGGTATACATGTACCAATCCTTTAATT
Source organism: Dasysyrphus tricinctus (assembly GCA_963921185.1). Classification (NCBI taxonomy): domain Eukaryota; kingdom Metazoa; phylum Arthropoda; class Insecta; order Diptera; family Syrphidae; genus Dasysyrphus; species Dasysyrphus tricinctus. The sequence continues at coordinate 135,348 of CAWUEQ010000027.1, read as the reverse complement.
ATGATCTTTTTGAGTTTTCATCAAACGATTAATTGCCTGATTCTTGTCGCTTGTATGTCTACATTCAGTTTCTGGATAGCATTTTGTTTTTGCAGAGTGAACTACCTTGCATGAAAGAAACATTTCAATCTATGCTTCTTATTCTGACATGTTTGCCATTTTTGTTATCTGTTTTTGATTGATAAGCTTTGTTTAAACTACCTGAGCGATAACCGATAAGGTGAACTTACTATGTAGGCACGTCTTATAGTAGGATCGATGCAAACAAATCTTAGCCGACTAGTTACATATTAATCTTAACAATAATTTATTGTTCAGAGTACTTATTACTTCAGCTTAATATTGAACACTATTTCCTTAGACTGTGTTTTAATTTTGTTCGTGCCTTTTAAATTTGTATTAATTTAAAAGCTTCCACGAAGACTGTGTTCTAATTAAATTTATTTTATTTTATTTTATTTATTATAAAATATTTTATTTTATTTTATTTTGTTTTGTTTTATTTTTTTTTTTACAGTAGACGCTCGATTTAATTTAATTTATTTTATTTTATTTTATTTTATTTTATTTTATTTTATTTTATTTTATTTTATTTTATTTTATTTTATTTTATTTTATTTTATTTTATTTTATTTTATTTTATTTTATTTTATTTTATTTTATTTTATTTTATTTTATTTTATTTTATTTTATTTTATTTTATTTAATTTAATTTAATTTAATTTAATTTAATTTAATTTAATTTAATTTAATTTAATTTAATTTAATTTAATTTAATTTAATTTAATTTAATTTAATTTAATTTAATTTAATTTAATTTAATTTAATTTAATTTAATTTAATTTAATTTAATTTAATTTAATTTAATTTAATTTAATTTAATTTAATTTAATTTAATTTAATTTTATTTTATTTTATTTTTGTTTTTTTTTTTTCCTAAATTTATTATATTTCTTTGGTCTTTATTTAAATAGAACTCATGCCACAATACTTTCGAATGCTTAGCCTCTAATTTATTTGAAGTCTTGAAAATTCAATAACCTCAATTTTGACCTTGATAATATTGAAAACACAACTTGTGATGGGGGGGTTCTCATCTCGCTCTCGTTAAACATCATTGAACTAACCAGGCCCAAAGGAGTTTTTTGTTCTAAACATATCTTTAACCACCACGCCCCCTTCAACAAAAAAAAAAACAAATAAAAAACATTTCGCAAATAATACTTCATCTCAATGTTACATGTTCCTAAAACGAGCGAATGATGATAAAGACCCTGCATAATTCTATTAAACCCATCCCGACTGAGAATACAAACTCGTAATAAAAACAAAAACAACAATAACAAGTACAAAATGGCAACAGCAAGGGTATTCTTTATCCGCAGCCTATTTCACCGAATAACCTTCGTGTGCACGCTACAAGAGCCAGCCACCCATCCGCCCCACAAAAACAAAAACAAAAACAAAAACAATAGCAGCAAAAACCACGGAGTTGCCTTCGGACAAAATGGTGGAAGTACACAAGTCTATATAAACAGTACACGCATAATAACATTTCAGTAGCTCTTTGATGGTTGGCAAAAGGGCCTTGGTATAAAACCTTTTTCTTTCCGGCGAGTCATCAGTCGCCGAACAAGTCATCAGCCATCATCACATCAGACAAATATAGCTAGCCTAGCCTACTATCGGCTGCGGGTCGGGAAGAGAGACGGGACACCGGCACCATCCAACTACCATTGCCACTGAGTCCTTTTCATTCAGTCAGCCAACCAACCATTCAACCGGGAGCTGAATATTATGCTTGACTATTTGCGCTCGGAATTAATTAAAGTTGGCTAAAAATTTCAGAGTACTCCTCTGATGACAAGGACAACATCAGAGACATTAAAGAGTGTTCTGTATCCCATTTGCCGGGATAAACCCGAAATTGTGCTTTTGCAAAAGTATAATGGATTTAGGTGAGTCTATATGTGTACGAAGTGGTTGGAAATATCGATTAAATATTTGTGACACATTTACCACAGAGCATAGCACAAAATCAAGGCCACATTTGTGTACTTTAAAGAAGCAGGGTTGTAATAGGGTACCTTGAAGGGCTAGACGCAATATTTTATTAATTATATTCCAGGCGATAACATAGCCCAACAACATAAAATGTTGTTTAGCAAAATATATTCTTAGAGAGATATCTGGAAACTAAACCAGGAGGGGTACAATTTAAAATTGGGCCCATGTTGACTATCATTAAATAATAAATTGAAATATGAAGGAATGTTCCGATCGTTAAGAACATTTTCAAAGTTATGCCTTCCTTCCATAGAGACCTGGACAAATTTTAGCTGCGGAGACATACATACTACCAGAGACATAATGAATATATAGGGGGATATCTGCACTTTAAAAGAGGATTTAATGATTTCAAAATCTTAAAATTGTGATGAAATGAGAAGCTTTATTGGCAATGTTGTAACCTAAACGTTTTAGCTGCAAATATTCGACTTTTTTATTTCTAAGTTAGAAAGTTGATTCAAGTTTTCAGAATTTATAAAATCACAACCACGTTGAAAGAAAAATATGTATAAATACGAGGATAAGAAGGAAATGTGTGTTTGTTTGAAAATTTGGCTACTCTACCCAGAATGAGAGTAAACTTTACATGCGTTTGTAAGTTTTGTAAATACAAGCGGGCATTTATGGCAATGTACTCACGAGAGCTTTCAATTTAATTTTTCTCAAGTGCTGGGTTTTCAAAAGAAGACTTCCAGCGAGCCAAAGAATTCTGGTGATGGAATGATCAACATTAGGCATGCATTATGTAAAAAGACAGCATTTCTTAAAGTTTGTTAAAAGTGTCTCTTGTAACAATTTCCAACAAATTTTAGCTCAGTTTTTTCTGCAAAAATCCATTCTTATTTCTCTGTAAGAAATCCTCATTTGAAATTTATGAATTTAGCAAATTTTCAGATTAGGTTGTCTTAGACGAAGCTTAACAACTGAGTATGTTCTTTTGAGTAGAAAAAAAGTTTGGTGGTGAAAAACAAATTGTACTCGAATAAAAAATGTCCATGCTGTAAACGATTTTTGTTTATATTAAGCCAAAGAATGCAAACGGATTTAGTTTTTATCAAAAAAATGTCTGACAGTTTTTGCGCGAAAATAAATTCGTCGTTATAAAGTCTAGTTTACAGTTCCCGTGCGAAAATCTATGCTAATATTTTCTCATGTCAAAGATTATTGAGGTGAAATACAAAATTTCGTTTTTGCTTGACTGATTTACAGTTTCATGCAAAAAAGAACCATTGCTGTCATGGAACTATAAAACAATTGGGCAATTATTTCATCATCATCGGCTGGGGCATAGGGCGTCAACAAAACGTCTCCATCCTTTACGGTCTGCTGCAAGGTATTTTATCTGTGGCCACGTCTTTCTCTGAGATTCTGCCTCTGCTAAGTCAGTTGATTTCCATGTTGTTCTTGGTGTTCCAACCCGTCGTGCACCCTGAGGATTCCATTCAAAGGAATGCTTTGCAATTTCCTCAGTGTGTGACCAATCCATTGCCATCTAAGCTTTCTTATGTCAACGTTCAGCCACTCTTGACTTGTCCTGCGCCACAATTCCTCGTATCTCTAGGATGTGGCGTAGACAGCAATTCACAAAAGCCTTCAACTTGCTCGAAATGGTAAACGTGACTTTCCAAGTTTCAAAAACTTATAACAGCTTGGATTTGACATTGAATTCGAAGAATATCAACTTAGTGCGTAAGGATATTTGACTTGATTTCCAAATTGGGGACGGAGTACCACCGAAGGCAGCACGAGCCTTATTAATTCTACTTTTAACGTCCTGATCCATACCGCCGTTTGCAGAAATAATACTGGCCACGATAGTTAAACTGTTCGACTTCTTCCACTACCGTCTCCTGTAGAAGAATATGCTTCTGTGTGGAGCGGCCTGTGAGCATTATTTTCGTCTTTTTGATGTTTATTCTAAGACCACTCGACTCTCCCTTCACTTTCAGTGTTTGGCACATCCCGTTCAGCCCACTGATGTTATTTGCCAGTAGACATATGTCATCGGCATAGTCTAAATGACTGAGCCTGTCGAACGGTCTCCATTGAATACCCTGTCACTCCATTGTACCAACACTGGCCGTCAATACGTCGTCCATCGCCAGCAGGAAGAGAATTGCTGCTTATTGTGTAAAACAAAACATCTTTCGTTGTTGTAGGTAGGACTTTCTGATAATGGCAACAATTTTTGGGGGAATTCTACCAAGAAGTGATCTCCATATACATTCACGGTTTTGACTCGGTCAAATACCTTCTCAAAATCCACGAACATGAGGTAAAGCGAGGATTGAAACTCCGCAGACTGCTCAAGAACGATACGCAGAGTGTTAATATGGTCGACACACGACTGCCCATTGTGGAAGCCAGCTTGATGCCTCAGCCCTCGAGAATGATGGTTGCCAATAGTTTTGGGAAAACGGACAAAACAGTGATACCACGCTAATTGTTGCAGTTGTCGCAATTGTTGTCTTAAAGTCACCTTTCTTTGGCAGCTTAACAATCACCCCATCCTTCCAGTCTTTGGAATAGCATTCGTTTCGCCAAATAATTTGTATCAACGGATGTAGAATAAAATCCGTTGTTACAAGATCGGCTTTGAGGAATTCAGCTGGTATTTCATCAAGTCCAGCGGCTTTGCTGTTCTTGAGGAGATTTAATGATGTTTAAATTTCTGATACTGAAGGAGGTTTGCTGTGATACCAAAAGAATGCCATTCACATCCATTGCAGGATGGTTGGTGTTGCTTTTTTTCCGACAACTTCTTTGGTTATTTGGTATAATTCCCGGATATCTCCTCATCTTGCAGTGTTTTTCGCATTATTTGTATGTTGATTGTTCGAATTAAAGTTTCAGAATCTCTTTAGTGTAAAATTATTATTTAAACAATAATTTAAACCTTTATATTTTTTTAATGATAGTTTTCGAGAAATTAGCAAACATCGGAATTTTATTATATTTCATCTTTTTTTTCTACAAAATTTAGCCGAAATTAAGGTTGGAAAAACATAAGGCTCTTCACTTAAATTCAGGTTTGTTTTAATTTTGTAGAGTTCAATCATTTTTACTGGTTGCCGGAACAAAATATCAACTGCTATCTGTCAAGAAGCAAGAGAGATAAATATATTATAATAATAATTGTTTTTTCTTTTCAGGCCCTTCAACATTTTATCTGTCTCCAGGACCTAGTAGAACCCAGCTAGTTCGTACGCCTTGTTTATTAAAATGAGTAGCCAGGTGCTCATGGAATAAGTGTCCATGTTCATACGTAGGTAAGTACTTATAACAAAAACAAACAATTTTCAGTACGCACAACTTTTTCGTCCGTTAATACCCGTACTGTGCAAAAAGTTGGTAATTAATCTTTTGGGGATACGTAATACATAAAACCACAAAAAAAATTAATTTGTGTATGTTAGTGTGAAAAAAATACATAATGTACATACATAATATATAGAATGCACGTATACTCATTCCCAGTTCTTATGGTCGTTACGTTAGCTGCTCTTATTGCAAGCAATAAAAGATTACATTCATAACGGTAATATTCACAATGAACAATATAAAACCATTAATGTTGGAAAGGGTATGATGGGTTGGTAGTAACTGCCATATAGGTGTATAAAAAGCAGACCATTTTTATGAGTTTGAATGTGAATAAGGGAAAAGATATGGAAGATGCTTTTAAATTTCGCCATTCTCTTCTTCATTTGTTTTTATTTTGATTCGATCTTTAGAATAAGTTGAGTTATAATTTTTTGAAAGCTAATCAAATCGATGTTTTAACGATTTCGTTATTTTTGGGTTGATAATTTTTCATCAACATTTGTAGTTAAAATCAAATTGATGTGGGATTCAATCTGTCTTCAAGTTGATATTTCTTGCCCCTACTCCTAAACATTACACAAACAATGTAGCCTGGCTTTAGACCTTTTTTTAAAAGATTTTTTTGATATATCAAATGTTTTTGGCCCAAACTTCCACTAAAATTGCAAATTTGTTAATTTTTTAGATCATTTTTTTTTTTGAAAATTTCAATTTTGTAAAATAGGAAAATTGAGCTATTTTGTGCTCAGTTTCTGACACCATATGCTGAAGAGATAAACAATTTGAAATATACCTATACATACATATTTTCAGCTTCTACAACTTCCAAAAATAGACTTTTTATTTTCTCGGAACATGGCACTGAGCACAAAGTAGCGCAATTTTTGTTAAGAAAATCAAACTTAAAATAAAAAAACCCACAGGGAAATTTGGAAATTCCCAAATTAATGGCACACGGGCCCCCATTACACGAATATTCTTTGCGCTTCTTCTTCCGTCTCATCTTTCTTCTCTTCCATTCTCATTATGTTCGAAAAGAGTCAGACGCAAAGAATCATCGTGTAAAAGGGGACATACATTTATGGTAGTACTATTTGGGCACAATACGGCACAAATTATTTTTATCAAATCGAACATCGCAGTATAGAGCTAACTTTACGCTTTGCAACATTTGTTTTTGGTCGTAAAAGTACGTAAAAGTAAGTTGTTAATATTCAAATTTATTTTATATCTATGGTTCACGGCAGTAAAAACTGAGCACAAAAATGCTTAATTTTCAGTTTTCAGAATTTAAAAAAATCATTATTTCGTGATTTTTTTTAATACATATTTGAGGCCATGGCAGCAGAAACTGAGCACAATACAACACACTTTTTTTTAAACACGATGTGATGGTGGTTGCATTCTTGACGCTATTCCAGATTTTTCAGATTTTATTTTTTGTCCAATTTTGTTCATCTTTTCCACGCAAAGCAAAATTGTAGCTTTTTGAATGCTAATTTGTTGCGCAAAAATTAATTTTGTATCTTTTATGGATAATTTTTTATTTACAGTTAAGGTTTAAAAATGTGCATTTCCGTTTCCATTACCATAGAACCGGAAAAGGCCAGCGAAATCGAAAAAAAAGTTTCAATTTATTTTTTTTTGCAAAAATGTGTAGCATACCCTATGCTAATTTGCTGCTCAAACTAAAAATTTGTAGGTCAAACATTTTTTTTTTGGTACTCAATTTCCCGCTAGCTAAAAAATTAGCTAAAAATCAAGCCCTTAAAATAAAAAAAATGACAAAATCCAAAATTTTTGTTTGCCACAATTTGAAGACTCCTCTAACTAGATAAGTCACCAAACCGCGATTTTGTAGCTCGCTTGGTTTTTTTGCATTCAGTTTCCCGCTAAAATAAGACATTACCCCCTGTGTAACGGACAAAATTAAAAAAAAAAATTAATTTAAATTTTTGTTTATGTCAGAATTTGTAGCTTTTTAAATTAAAATTTGTAGCTCAATAGTTAATTTTGTACCTTGAATAGTTCGTTTTTTATTTGAAATTCAAACTCAAATATGAGCATTTCCGGTTTCACTAACATAGGCTCGGAAAAAGGCCAGGAAAAAATTTGAAAATCTATTTCAGAAGGAAACTGAATGCAAAGAAAACCAAGCGAGCTACAAAATCGCGGTTTGGTGAACTATCTAGTTAGAGGAGTTTTTAAATTGTGGCAAAAAAAAATTTTGGATTTTGTCATTTTTTTAGATTTAAAGGGCTTGATTTTTAGCTAACTTTTAAGCTAGCGGGAAATCGAGTACCAAAAAAAAACGTTAGAGCTACAAATTTTTAGTTTGAGCAACAAATTAGCATTTAATTAGCTACAAATTCAGATATCAAAATTATTTGATTCCGCCAAAAAGTGTCCGCCAAAATAAGGGACGTCAGTATTGCATATTTTGTTTATTAACATACTATCAATATGATATAATGTGCTTCGTCACTGAATAAAATGTTTCCAATCGTAAGTGCTGTCCGAAAACGTTCCAGCATTGTTCTTGCGAAAGATTCTCGCAAGGAATAGTCTTTTTCGTAGAGATACTGAACAATTTGCATTTTGTACGAGTGGAGTTTTAATTTCTTTTTCAAAATAACATGCACTGTTGATTTGTTTATTCCTGTGGAGGCCGTAACCTTCCTTATCGATTTACGTGGATTTCGAATAATTTCATTGCGAACTTGAGACATTGGCGTTGTTACTGACGTTGATGGTCCAGGAATAGGTTTATTGATCTTTGTACCTTCTTGCCTGAATCTTTGTACCCACGACCAGATAAGTTGCGTGCTGGTCCTATCACTTATTCGTCGATTATAAAAATGAAGACAAAAAGCCCGACGCGCACGTACCAATGATTCACCGCATTTCAAATATTGCTCCACTGCAAAAGTGCGGTGCGCTCCCGACCAGTGACTCATGGCGAATAATAATTCCGCAAACTCTGCGATTTGAATGATACACCTCCTGCTTACCTCAACCCGCTAGTATTTCGATAATCGCAATTTAAAGTTCCCGCTGGACACCCTTTATTTACAGAACATTGCATCACAAGGGGAATGGTACGATATACCGCAAACTAAAATCTCGAATAACGAAATCTCTCATTTTTTTTAAAAAATCTCGAATAACTAAATCTCGCAAATTAAAATTCATGATTTTCATAATCTCGCAAATTAAAATTCTGCAGTTTAAAATTTCGCAAATTCAAATCTAACAACAACGTATCGCTCTGGGATTCGCACTGAGAAATAAAAATCCGAGAAAATCTTGCGGGAGATTTTAATTTGCGAGATTTCGATTAAAAAAATGTATTTGTTTCACTTCATTTAAATCTTGCAAGATTTTGATATGCGAGATTTTAGTTTTAGAGATTTCGTTATTGCGAGATTTTTAAAAGCGGGATTTTGTTATTGCGAGATTATTAAAAGCGGGATTTTGCAATTGCGAGATTTCGTTATGCTAGATTTCGAATGCAAGAAAGAAATGGGAGCATATCGTGATATGTATATAGTTTTTATAGCTCTTTTCACGCGATGCAAAATGGAAAATTCCACTAAAACTGACGCCTGAGATCCATCGAATGCCGTTTTTACTTTTCTTCTGCAGTACCTACTCTGTTATACGGCTGAGATTGAATGTTCTTGCAGATTTCTTCGAAATGATTCCACTCTATTTTTTTGGACACAATACATTTCAATTACATATATTCTACCCGATCACATCACAGAATCCACTGAGTGTTCTGCGGGGGGAGTCAGACTCAATTCTGACATTTCGCTCATAGTACAAATTTCACATTTGACTGCCTCAACAGAATGCAAGACGGAGCTGGAATAAATGTCAAAAATGCTGCAGCCGGAGCTGGAAGAGTTGAACAATTTGTAACTTTTACTGCAGCATGTTTGACATCTATTCCAGCTGCGACTTGCATTCTGTTCAGGCAGTGCACACGCACAGTGAGTCTGATTCCCTTCTTAGCTTATTCATCGGTTTCTGTAATCGGGTTGAATACCTATAAATGAAGAATTTTGTATGTGACGAAAAATGACATTTGAGTTTTATTTGTGTTTCATTTTATTTTTTCTTTCTGTAATTTATTTGCCTTTGCCTGTTTTCATTTTTGCTATTGTTGACTTTTGATACTTTTCAGCTGGATTTTCGTAAGCGTTTTGATGTCGCGGAAAAATTTCGCTTCGCATCAGAGGTGAACTAGTCTAATAAACTAGTTCTACCTTAAGGCCTAGTTCACTGCTGATGCAGAACGAAAGTAGTCCGTGACATTGAAACCCTTAAGGAAACACAGCGAGAAGCAGCTGTTAAAGGGTATTTTTTTTTTAGACGTGTGGTTTTCAAGAAGAAATAAAACGCATATAGTTTAATATTAGGGCCAAGAATTAAGCTTTATTATAAAAATAAGAGTTTGTCATTGCCATAATGTTTTAAAAATGATTTTGGGCAAGTGGCCGCCGCAGCTGGCTCGAATAAATTCCAGCCGAAAGGTCCAATTTTCGACCACTTCTTGCAGCAATTGGGGCCATATGTCAGCAATAACGCGTAGTTGATTGTTTCGTTTGCTCTATGGCATGTACCGCCACGCCGCCGGCCGCCGCCGCGCCGTCTTGTTGGAACCAAAGGTCTTCAACATCAACATCCTCCAATTCAGGCACGAAAATGGCATTTATCATGGCTCTATATCGTTCCCCATTGACTGTTACACTATGGCCGGCTTCATTTTTCATCATTTTTCATCGCAGCGCGCAAACCGAACCATTATTTAGGTAATAATTTTGCACGACTTGCAAACTTTGTTCAGGAGTAAGTCTATTCTAGCCTATTGAATAGACCGGAAAATGAGGGGTATAAACGAACAATTACGTGCAAGAGTTTTTATACTTGAATACGTTTGTTTGGCCCATAAGCATGCTTAAAACCGAAAATGCTACTAAATTCACCCATGCGTTTCTGAAGGAATGGTCACACTGGCCACTTTTCAATATGTTTGGTATAACTCGGAAACTAAGCCGAATTTGATAGTTTTACACTTAAAACTTTTTGTTCAAAAATATTAATTTTCTATTGAAATTGCTAGTTAAAAAAATTTTATAAAAAAAATTTTATCAGAAAAAATAAACAAAAACCAATTTAAAAAATAAAAGTAAAAAAATCAAAGATTTCTAAATTTTTTAATTAATTGTGCATTATTTTTTTTTAAGCAAAGATAGGGCCAAGTCATGACATGACGTAGACAAAATAAAGTAGAGAAAGTGCCTTTCACATGAGTTGCGAACTGCGAATGCGAATAAATTTGTTTAGGCAATTCCAAGCGCAAATACCAACAAATTAATGTTTTAACTCTTCGACGAAGTGAATAAACGACCCTATCTACAATTTGAAAAAGAAAACACGAACAAAAATTAGTTTAAATTGTTTAATTTAGCGTTTTTATATATTCTACGCGACCACCGACATATTTCTGCGAACTGCCAAATACTTATTCGCAATCCACAACATCAGGACGCATTCCACAAATTTGCGAATGAAAAATTCGCTCGAATTTAACCTCAAATTTATTTAGCGCCCATTTTACTGGTTTATTTATTATGACAATTTGCGTCTTTCGGCGACCACTCATGTAAAAGAAATGTCAAAACTCGCGACCATTCGCAATTCGCAATTCGTTATTCGCAGCTCATATGAAAGGCACTTAAGGGCATTAATATGGCATGTTCAAAAAGTAATTTTTGATCAAAATTGAACCTTCTACCATATCTGGATCTCGAGATATACGCATCCAAAGTTACTTGCGTAGATCTGCGCATAAACGCGGAGAACTGTGAAGAAATGCGTAGATTTGCGTATATATGTGTAGAATTGCGTAGATCTGCGTAGATCTGCGTAGATATGCGTAGACTTGTGAAAACTTTTTGTATTTTTAATAAAATAAATTGCACTGCACGTAAATGGGAAGGTCTATTCAAACCCTATCGATACATCATTTTTTCATGGCCTGGTTGAGGAAATATTCAAACCAAAGTGTTTTTACCAATTTTCTGCCCCCAACGCGATCCGTTAGATGCCAATATCTTACGAACTGAGCTTTCAAAATTGTTGCGAATTTCAGTGCTGAATAGGAAATTAACACACCTTTCCAAAAATGTAAAAATTTCATCCCAAACATTTTTGGGCGATCTCGAGAAAAAGCACGAACTATCCCCTTGCCGTTTAAAAAAAAAGATTTTTTTTTTAATAAATCAATGGAAAAAATCATGACATACGTTTTTGGAAAGGTCTATGCAATCGTAAGTAACTACATATAGCTACAAATACATGATGGTACACGTTACTTCCAACGTTTTCAAACTATCTTTAAAATATTTAAAGCAAATTTATTGTTAAATCTTGTTAAAAAAAAAATAAGTAAGATTCGAAAGAAAAATAAACAAAATAATTATGTTCACAAATTTAGAGTTAGTTTTTAGACTTAAGCTGTCTTTGTGGTATCGATGAATTTCTCAATTGATTTGTAATCAATAAAGCGACTCAAATTGGATGCCTTTAATACCAATGAAAGGAATCCACCGGAACCTTTTACAGTTTGATGAGTTATTTCAAATCCTCCAAGTGGTGCTGATGGGTTAGAAACAACTTCTCTTAAGTCGATAAATGGAAGAGTTGAAGAACCTAAATCCTTAGTCAAGTCAGATGGTTGGAAACTGACAAAGTAAGGCTTGGATGGTACAGGAGGCTTTGAAATCATATTTTTTACATTATCACCATATTGCTCGGGGTTATCACATCCAGACAATACAACTTCATTTCTATAAAATTGAGATCAAAATATTTATCTGCAAAAAAACTTGATAAATTTATATAAATTACGAATTAGAAAGATCTGAAGATCCACTTGGAGTAGAAGAGGTCCAGACAGGGCCTTTTCCACCGCCAGCATGTACTCCTATTATTCCATCAGCTTCATTTTTCATCTTCAATTGAATTGCTAAAATAAATGATAAGCAAACATCAGTCAATAAAACTGAGATTTAATTAAAGTGATCTTACATGTTAAGTATGTATCCGCATCCACTTCAACGGAACCCAGTTCGATTTTTCTTATCTTGGAACTCAAATATAAAACCTTATCACTTTTTGGTGTTTCTGTCCAAGTGACTGTGTCTGGATCTACCGACAAGTCATCTAACATTTTTCCTTCTTGACAATCAATGTAGATAACATTGTCTCTCACAGCAAAACGCAGTCCAGTCATGACGCTTAAAATGGAATATTTTGTGTGAAGCAAAGTTTTCAGGTAGATTTTTGTATTTTGTTTTAATTATGTAATTTATAAAAAACAAATACTAAATAAACTTACTTTCCAGGCTGTGCACGAACGATTTGTGTGGAAATGGCAGCGGCATTTTTCTTGAACGCAGGACAAAATAATGAGTAGCATGACCTTGTAATCGAAAATTCTCGCGTTATTAAGCCAGGCCCATTTTTGGCGTGACCTAGTTTTGTATCTGCTCCGAACGTTGGTATATTGTCCAAATAAGTGTAAGGCCAATCAGAGTTTGTTGACTGTAAATATTATAAGAACTCCTAGGATTACCACACTCAAAGAAAAACACTTAAGAAATAATTACATTAACGTATGCTTTGACACGAGCTGGCCTCTTCAAACCACCATCTGTACATTCACCTATTTCGTATTCATTAAATTTTACATCTTGCTCACGTGTATAACATGAGAAATTAGGTCCAGAATATCTTGAATAGTAAGCATTCTTATCATAGTTCCAATCCCTAAATTTAGGCAGTATGCGGGCGAATGATATACTCTCGTAAGTTTCTCCTTAAATTGTATTTAGAAATTGTGTTTTGAAGTCAATTTTATCATTAAAAAAAAACTTACCCCGTTTTAGTTCAAATATTCCACAGTTACGAATATCTCGAGAAGCCCTGTCCAAGGCCCATTTAGTTTTTTCCATAAATGATTTCATATCAAGTTTGTATTGATTAAGCAGTTTTAATGAAATTTTCTGTGTTTCATATGCCTCTATAAAATTAAAAGGTTATGGTTAAAATCGTAGAGATATATTTTTTCTGTTTTGAAATCATTTATACCATTCGTATTGCCTGTTTTCAGTTCTGTTTGATGCTGCACTGAATGAGCGGATATAGCCATTACATAAGCGTCAGTGAGAATTTTAAGAATGTACATGTAGGATTTGAAAATTTTGGTGTGTGTTGACTCTAAATAACAATCATCTCCAGCATCAGCCTGTAAAGTGTTTTTATTATTAATATTAATATTTTTTATTATTAAATTTTATACAAGAGTGTAATTTTTTCAAAATTTATTTTACACGTAGCTATAGAACTACACCTATTACCATAGAGTCTTATTTTTGTAGGTAACCGAAACATTAGGGCTGGCCACGATATGTACTTTTATCAACTCGAGATCCTTTTATACAATATTGATTTCAGCCTTTTTTGAACTATAACACCCCCATTGACATTGTCATTTCATTCTTCTATACTAGAATCTTAGTATGTTTGCTCCTATGTGTCCCTTACGTGTCTCAAAAGAATTGTTTGTCATCACCCCCCTGGTATACTAAAGAGCTGCGAACTGTTCGATATACAAGGAATAAGTTATGGAAAACTTATTTAAAATCCCGAACATATTCAGATTATTTAAATTACGAGTCAGTTCTTTCTAATTTCTCTCTCCTCTGCGATTCACTATACCATGCATATCTTGACAAAATGCAGGCCTGTCTCATCTCTGAACCGAAGCGGTTCTATCAATTCATTAATGCAAAAAGAAAATCTGATGGTCTTCCCTCTACCTTCAATTTTAACAACACCGCATCTGCTCATCCCGAAGTAATTGTTAACCTCTTTGCTACACCCCCAAGAGTTTGACCTTGACGTTGGTGGGGGTGCTTACGTGGGGTTCTCCAGCAATCCAGCTGCAGAACCAAACTAACTAACAAACTCAAACCTATGAAAAAATGGAAAGTACGACCGATAACAATGAAACACTGGTACGGATATGTGCCAAAACGTCGGCAGAGGTCACGGCTGCCGGCGCGGGCTTGGCTCCTTCGTTAACTGAAGGAGAGAAGTCGCCAGTGACAAAACTTTCCACTAAACGAAACATCGACGACGAACACTTAAACGAAACGGACAAGACTTTGACAGAGGAAGAGGAAGACCTTCTTCTCGACCCCTTTGCCAACCTCGGAGTGAGAGATGGAACTAGTGTCGGAACAGTGGATATTGATGATATCAGTGACTGCTGCTCCGTAGCTAGCTCCAATCTTTCAAGATTGTCTACCTCCTCGAGGCGAAGTAAAATCGCCAACAGTAAGAAGACAATCAAACGACTTGGTTCAAAGAGGTGGATTGACCTGACTGAACTAGAACGGAAACGACTAAAAACCGCATATGACATTCTGCAGGAGGAGCCTTCAATGAAGAACGGGCCTCACGCCTGTACATCGGAGGAGGTTTCTTGTGCGAAAGCCATGAGCGGAGATCAGTTGATGGGACCACCAAACTCTTACGAAGGGAAAACCCAACGTAAGTGGAGGGTGACACCATCAACCGGTCAAACGACAGACCGGACAACGGACATGCACCTACCGATACCTGAGGAATCTAAACAATCAACCAGTCGTTGCATGGAGCCTCCCGCTCCTACGGGACTGGAAGTTGCGACGATTAACTCGGGTGGGAGTCTCGGGGAGTCCGTGCACCTGGGAAGCATGCAGGGCCATAGCCTCACATACAACCCAAGAGCTTTGAACCCCCCAAGTCCCAGACGTAGCAATGCCACAGGACATATGCACATCGACGATTTGTCTCTCTCAAAGACTAGACAAAGCATGGAGCCTCTCGCTCCTACGTGTCTCGTAGATGAAAAGACAATTGACGATGAGGCCAGAGGGAAGGATAAGCATGCGGAAAACACTATGGGCCATAGCCCTAAATGCAACCCAAATGCGAGTAATTCCCTCAAACCAAGCAGAAGGAACAGGACTAAAGACAGCGCAGTATCTGTAACGCGAGTGCGACGTAAGGCAAAGGGTCGCCTAAGCGACAGAGAAATACAGCGCAGACAAAAACGAAATGCTGAGAAGATCATTCGGCGGCTAAGTAAAAGAAATCCGGAGTCCTTAACGAAAAAAGAAAAGGAAGCCCTGGATAGATCGTATCAGCGAGTACAGGACACGACAAAGGACGGACACAACGAACCGAACTCCAAGGTAACCCAAAGGACGGTGTTGGGGAAAGAGCAGCTGGGCCTCCCGCCCCACTCTGACTCACACCCTACTGCAGGGTCATCCAAAAGAGTAAGGAACGACGACACGATTTCGACGAAGAATTCCTCACCGGAAAATAAGAGGAAAAAAGCTAGGCTTTCGAAAGTGACCGTGGAGGGCCAACAGACGGCAATTGCTGACTTTGGAAACCCATCGCGGAAGCTGACGGAAGACCAATGGAAGCTCTTGGAGTCTAGAATCCTTGACGCGGTAAACGAGGCTATCGTTAAGAATGGGCCACTGCCCCTCTTCGGTACCCTCGCAACCGTGCAAGGTTTCAAGCTTCTAGCATGCGAGGATAAATATACCTATGCATGGCTCCAAGATTTTGTAAAAAACACCAGTGTCCCTTGGCAGAATGCTGATCTCCGCCTTATTAATAAGGAGGATATCAGAAACATCACACGGCCTAAAGCGAAATTGGTGATTAGAGGACCTGTAATCCCGAGGGACCGTATCGAAAGATACCTTAGATCCCTAAACACCGACCAGCTCAGTCAAAACTGGGATGTTATCGATGTGGGAGAGCAGACCGCCGAAGGTACAGAAGTGACGGTGCTACTCAGCCAGAAATCTCTGCCACTTCTGCGAAAAATTGGCTTCAAGGTTCGCATTGGTACAAACCGATGCAGACTGAGGCTCATAGCCAATCAGAATAAAAAGGTAAATAGGGGGTCGGTAGTTAAAAACTAATCATGAAATTTGTTCAAATAAATCTTCATCACAGTAAAGCTGCCAGTGCCAACCTAGTCTATCTCATGGAGAATAGACAAATTGACGTCGCCCTCGTGCAAGAACCCTGGTTAGCAGGTGGAAAAATCAGAGGGCTGAATACAAAAGGAACTATACTGTACAAAACTGCTCAGGTGGGAACAAACAGTAGCTTTAGAACCTGTATCGTAGCTAGAAAACAGTTTAACCTTTTTCTTCTATCCAAATACAGTAATTTAGATCAGACGGCCGTCAAGTTGGAGAGAGATGGGTTACCACCGCTCATTATAGCATCATGCTATATGCCTCACGACGGGACGGAAGGACCACCAGCTGACCTAACAAGCCAGTTAGTTAAACATGCTGCGGAGCTGAAACTCGATCTAGTGCTAGGATGCGATGCTAATGCGCATCACTCTCAGTGGGGTAGCACTAACATCAATACTAGAGGTGAGTCTCTTTTTGAATTTCTTATTGAGAACAATTTATTAGTAGCAAATAGGGGTAGAGAACCAACTTTTGTCACAAAAAATTGTAAGGAGGTGCTTGACATTACCATAACAAGTAACTCAAGTACAGTACCAATAGAACAATGGAGGGTGTCGGATGAGCAATCTTTCTCTGATCACAAAATCATTGAATTTCTCATACCAGACACAATAGCCTCCGAGAAACCGTTTAGAAATATTCGAAATACTAACTGGGATACTTTCAATAGGGAATTAGAAACAAGGATTAAATCCTTTGAAAATAATTCACTAAATGGACCTGAACTCCTAGATAGTGCCACCACAGAATTCACAGAAATTCTAAATAAGGCTTTCGAAAAAGCATTCCCCCTTAAACAGGTAAGGACAGGAAATAAGAAACCACCTTGGTGGACACACGAACTTGGCATTATTAGAAAAGAAACAAGAAGACTTTTCAATACAGCCAAACGAACTAGAAGTGAATTAGACTGGGAAGCGTACAAAAACAGTCAAAGAAAATTCAAAGCCGAAACTCAACGGGCGAAACGCAGCTCGTGGTTAACCTTCTGCAACCAAATTGAAGGAACTAATGAATCAGCAAAACTTAGAAAAGTTTTAGCAAAAGAATCAGTTCCCTTAGGGTCTCTTAAAGATCCTAATGATCAATGGACTGAATCATGTGGAGAATCACTGGAGCTCCTTATCAAAACTCATTTTCCTGGTTGTAACTTTGACGTTAACAACTTGGAGGATGCAGTACAAACAGAGCACACGGTGCCACCAGATATTATAACGGAGGATAAAATTAACTGGAAGATAAACTCGTTTTCACCCTTCAAATCTCCAGGAACAGATGGCATCTTCCCCATGATGCTACAGAAGAACACTAAACACGTTACCCAACATCTCAAGAGCTTCTTTGCAAGCAGCCTTAAGTGGGGATATATTCCTTTGGCGTGGCGTGAAGTAAAAGTAGTCTTTATACCAAAAGCTGGGAAACCAAGCCACACGGAAGCTAAAGACTATAGACCCATTAGTCTAACATCGTTTGTTTTAAAAACCTTCGAAAGATTAATAGATATACACATACGAAGTAGTATAAAACCGAATGTGTTGTCACCTGCCCAACATGCTTACACGAAAGGAAAAGGTGTTGAAACAGCCCTTCACAACTTAGTAAGTATAGTAGAAAAATCACTCAAGGACAAAGAGTATACTCTAGCAGCTTTTCTGGACATTGAAGGCGCCTTCAATAATGTACAGAATGATGCGGTAAAAAGAGCACTTGTAGACCTTGAAGTGGATAATTCCCTCGTAAACTGGATTATCTGTATGTTAAAACACAGACGGATTAACTCAGAACTAGGGGACGCACGGATCAAAGTATCCACATCTAGGGGGACTCCACAAGGAGGAGTTCTCTCACCACTATTGTGGATACTAGTAATGAACGAAATCCTGATTGAACTGAATAATAGCGGTGTCAAAGTAGTTGCCTACGCAGACGACCTGGCGCTGCTAGCGACCGGAAAATTTATTTCCACAACCAGCGAACAGATTAATTACGTTTTGTCAAAAGTCTGTACCTGGGCGGGAAAATGTGGACTTTCGGTAAACCCACAAAAAACCGAACTGGTTCTTTTTACTAACAAAAGGAAAATACCAGAATTTGTCCTACCATCAATAGAAGGAACCCAACTTAGACTATCAGATCATGCCAAATATTTAGGCGTAATTCTTGACAAAAAGCTAAACTGGGGTATGAACATCAAAGAAAGAGCCAAGAAGGCCATGATCGCTTTTTACTCCTGCAACAGGATCTTTGGTAAGACCTGGGGTCCAAGCCCTAAAATCATAATGTGGCCATTATAAGACCGATCCTCACATATGGTAGCCTGGTTTGGTGGAGCGCGATGGATAAAGAATGTAATTATAAAACGCTTAACAAAGTTCAAGGACTAGCGTGCATAGGAATCACAGGGGCAATGAGGTCCACTCCCACTGCGGGAATGGAAGCCATACTCAATCTAAGACCCCTAGATCTATTCGTACAAGAAACTGCAGCCTATGGTGCTCTAAGATTAAGCCAGACCGATAGCTGGAAAAAGAACTCTGTAGGTCATGCACAAATTATGAACAAATTTACGGAGGGGTATGTATGCACAGACTACACAACACCCCGTACAAATTTTGAAAAACCGTTTTCTGTATCCATCCCCACAAGAGAAGAATGGGAAGCTGGTTTACAACAATCAGATACACCGATGGTAGAAATTTACACAGACGGATCAAAGATGGATACGAGAGTAGGTGCTGGTTTCTTTTCAGAATCCCTTAATTTAGCGAACTCTTATAGACTCCCTGATTATAGCAGTGTCTTCCAAGCGGAGGTTCTTGCAGTGATTAAGGCTGCCGAACAGATCTCAATGTTGGCGATACCACGGGCTGATATCACCTTTTACATTGATAGCCAGGCAGCGATTAAAGCTATCTCTGCAACAGAAATAAAATCCAAGCTGGTTTCATGCTGTCGCGAAGAGCTAAAGATTCTTGCCACACAGCACAACATCAGACTCTGCTGGGTTCTTGGGCACTGTGGAATTCTGGGAAATGAAAAAGCAGATGAACTGGCAAGGACTGGTTCATCGTTAGATCAAAGCCTAACGGACTCCGGTGTTAAAATTCCATCCTGTGCCATTAAACAGACAATTGGTAAGAAGATAGTGGAACTTACCAATGACAGATGGAACTCACTCGCAACTTGTACCACTACAAAGAATTTGTGGCCTAGCTACAATAAGAAAAAAACGCACCATGTCATAAACCTGAAAAAGAGATCCCTGAATCTTTTAATAGGAATTATCACGGGACATAATCTCTTAGGTTACCACAAGAAAAAGATGAGACTAAGTACTGAAGACCTATGCAGAGGTTGCGGTGACGTAGAAGTAGAGGAAGACACCCTTCACTTCCTAGGTCAATGTCCGGCACTATGCAATATAAGGAAAAAATATTTGGGTAGCTATTTCTTCAATGATCTAGTAGAAATCTCGTAGTCAACAGGAAATAACATCTCAAGTTTAATGAACTTCATCAACGCCTCTAAATGGTTCGATGCTCCATTGGATTTCATAGGTTATATTTTTAAAGGGATGGTCCAATCCATCAGGGTACCACAATGGATCAACATTGATCTAAGTGTGACGGGAACAAGATCCACCGTCAGCCCATCAACCTAACCTAACCTAACCTAACCTCTTTGCTAAGTTTTTTAGTCAGTCTTATATAGCGGTGCTATATTTTGAATACTTGTCAAGCATTTCGCAAACTTCACTACTCTCTCTTGATATTTCTCTTTCGTCGGTCAGTGAAAAAATAAATCTACTTAAGGATGACTTTTCTCCTGATGGTCCTGATGACATTCCAGCCATTTTTCTCAAAAAATGTGCTAACGTGTTGTGCGAACCTGTTTAACTCTCTCTTTCGCAAGCAGTTTTCCCTACTTTATGGAAAAACTCATTTATTTTTCCAATTCACAAAAAGGGAAATAAGAACGAAATCTCTAACTATCGTCCGATAGCTAAACTTTCTTCTATACCCAAGCTCTTCGAAAGCATTATCTATGACGCTCTTTGTTTTCATTGTAAGTCATTAGTCTCCGCACTAGAACATGGTTTTATTTAGGGCAGGTCCACTACGACGAACCTCACTCAATTTGTTTCCATGACACTTTGTGCTCTGGAAAAAGGCTACGATGTTGATGTGACTACACTACTACTGACTTCAGCAAAGCATTCGATAAGATCTCTCACCAAATTAGGTATCCATATTAAACTAGGAGCCTTTGGGTTTCGTCCGATGTTCGTCAAATGGGTGAGGTCTTACTTGGAAAACTGCCAATATAGTGTTGTTTAAAGATGTTCCGTGTCCGATCTCCGTAAAAAATACAACTACAAAAACAATAAGAGCCTCTATTCTTGGATCACATTAGTAAATTTATTGCCAACAAAGGACTACCTGTTCTTTCAGGGTGTGTAAGTAAAGATTTAAATTGGATTAAAGTGAATTTTAAATCCAACTAATAAATCCAGAGGACACAAGCGTCCACAAGCTTTTTTTCAAAGCGAACCTCTGTCTATCAACTCCTACTCTCACCTCCCAAGTGGTGAACATCGGGTGCCTAGTACCTTTAACTGAAGATGGGGTTCCAATCCCTGTGGACGGTTTTAGGGGGCAGCAAACGAGAGAGGGGGGGAGGAGTGTTCCCACAAAGGCACTTCTCCTTCATCCAGGTGGCAGCGGAAGAATTATCCAGATAGAATCAACGGTGGCGTCTACAGTTGCAGTTAGGTTGAACTACTTAGTGAACACCTTATACGGGCTACTACGACATATTCGGAGCTCAGGCCTATGAGGAGCAGTTAATCCGGCTCCCCGCCCTTGGAGTTATATTGTAAGAGTCTGGTCCTCCAGGTGGCACCATCCAAGAAGTGCGATGGGATGGGCCGGGCAAGAGAAAACTGAAAGACTGCGATATCTACTACGGTGACTGTTACCGACCACAAGGGCAGCGTCTCTTTGGATGTGGATTCGTCGTTAGAGGCAGACTTAGGCAAGAAGTCTTGAGTTTCAACTATGTGAACGAGCGCCTCACGACAATTCGCATCAAGGCTAAATTCGCCAACATCAGCCTGATATGCGCGCATGCCCCCACAGAGGAGAAAGATGACGACACCAAGGACGAGTTCTATGAGCTCCTGAACAAGACATATGAGCAATGCCCTAGCTATGACATTAAAATTGTCTTGGGTGATTTTAATGCCAAACTAGGAAGAGAAGACGTCTTTGGTGGCACAATCGGAAGATACAGCCTGCACGACACCACCTCCGATAACGGACTCAGGCTAATCGACTTTGCTGCGGGGCGAAACGTTGTGGTAAAACGGACGGCTACAGTCGCAAGAAATCGCCAGGTCCTTTTCCGATCGAGTCTCTCGCGCCCTCTTAACTAGTCCTTTGCCGCCAACTGCAAACATCGAGAACCAGTGGAAAAACTGCCAGGAAGCCATCAGAGATGCCGCCTCTGACGTGCTGGGCTTCGCACGACCACCACAGCGAAACCCCTGGTTCGACGAGGAATGCCGGCAAGTACATGCAGCCAAACAACAGGTATACAAAGCGGCGCTGCATAGAAGGACCAAAGCTGCTCGCGAGCTCTACGAGCAGAAGAGGAAAGAGGAACTTAAGCTTCTTAGAAAGAAAAAGAAAGAGGAATTAGAGGGATGCCACTGCAGGAATGAAGTTCGAAAGTTTTACCAAAAAGTAAAAAAGAACCTCCCAAGGTTACAAACCCCGAACCGAAGCCTGCAAGGACGATCAGGGAAACATCGTGGTGGAATCGCAGTCGGTGCTGAGGATATGGAAAAATCATTTCTGCAAATTGTATAACGGTGATGACGAACCGAATTCCGCTACCATGCAAATTGCACCATTCAACCTGGACGACGTAGGCCAACAATTCCGTCCACCCGATCTTGACGAAGTGAGGATAGCCATATCTAAACTTAAGTCCAATAAAGCTTCTGGAGCTGATGGCCTTGCGGCTGAGCTATTCAAAGCGGCTGGCGTTGAATTGGTTAGGAGTATGCACCAGCTCATCTGTAAAATATGGTCGGAAGAAAGCATGCCCGATGAATGGAACCTCAGTATTGTTTGCCCGATCCTCAAGAAAGGTGATCCTCTGGACTGCACCAACTACAGAGGCATCAGTCTTCTTAATATCGCCTAAAAGATCTTCTCTGCCGTACTTTGTGAACGCCTGAAGCCATTCGTCAACAACCTGATAGGTCCATATCAGTGTGGCTTTAGGCCAGGGAAGTCCACCATCGACCAAATATTCGCACTACGGCAGATCTTGGAGAAAACCCAGGAGTTCCAAATCGATACCCACCACCTTTTTATCGATTTCAAGGCCGCGTATGACAGCATCTATAGAGACGAGCTATATAGAGCAATGTCTAGTTTTGGCATCCCTGCTAAACTCGTCCGTTTGTGCAGGATGACGATGGAGAATGCACGCTGCTCCATCAAGGTCGGCAAAGACCTCACCGACACCTTTGATGTCAAAAAAGGTATTAGGCAAGGCGACGCGTTGTCATGCGACTTCTTCAACATCGTTCTTGAAAGAATAGTGCAAAACTCTCACGTCCACACCAGAGGCACAATCTTTCAAAAGTCCGTCCAATTACTCGCTTACGCTGACGACATTGACATAATCGGACGAACAAAGCGTGATGTCAGTTGTGCTTTTGTGAGCATTGAGAAGGAAGCCAAGAAGATGGGTCTAACGGTGAATGAAAGCAAAACAAAATATATGCTGTCCACAAGAAAGGACACCCAACACCGACGTCTCGGACAGAACGTCACTATAGGCAGCTATAATTTTGAGGTGGTCAGAGACTTTGTCTACCTAGGATCCGCTATAAACTCAGCTAACGACACCAGCGCTGAGATCAAACGAAGAATTACTCTTGCCAATCGCTGTTTCTTTGGGCTAAGAAGGCAATTGAGAAGCAAAGCCCTCTCTCGAGCAACTTAACTGTCCCTGTATAAGACGCTTATCATCCCGGTCCTGATGTATGGTGCAGAGCAGTGATGCCAGATGAGATTTCTAGAATCCCACCAATTTCCAAAAAAAATCCCACCATTTTTGTACTGGAAGGAAAAAAAAACCACCATAACCTTTTCTGCTACAAATATTTCCTAGATATAAAAAAGAAGAATGTTTGCTCTGCACTCTTGGTACCTATTTCATATTCGCAAAAAAAGTATGTCATCGAATTGGTCAGTAATTGGTGAAGAAGGTCAACTTGTCCTAGAAATAAGTCAGCCCTAGAAAGCTTGTAATCAAAACATAAAGTTTGCTTAGGTCACGAACGATTTTTGCCAACTCATTTGTGGAATATTTACAAAAAATGTATACCGATCCGAAAGATCATGATAAGATCAACTATTTTCAATAATTGCTTAGCCAAAGATTTTCTTATGAATTTTTAAAGTTCGTTTCAAAGTTAAAAACAAAATGTTGGCATCTCGCTTGAAAGGTCACTTAACGGTCATAAAAGGTCAGCTAGTAAGTTTCTGTCATTGGTCAGCCATTGATTTTTATGAATTTTGAGATATTTTTTAATTTTCAAGGTCAGTGATTTTTGGTACCTACGGCATTTGTGTGGTATTCACAAAAGAAATTATTTCTTAAAGTTTCTGTTTTTTTGTGCCAAATCATTACAGGTCATAAGATCCGAAGATAGGCAGGTATAGTGAATTGTGGTTTTTCCCACTAAAAAAGAGACCATTGAAATATTTTCCCACCATAAATCCCACTATGAATATTTTCCCACCATTTTTCCCACCAAAGGCATTTTTTCCAACCATTTTGGTTGGAAAAACCACCAATCTGGGAACACTGGTGCAGAGGCATGGACACTGCTAACAGTGGATGAGAACGCGTTAGGCTGTTTTGAGAGGAAAATTCTCCGGGTGATTTTTGGTCCCGTCTGCATAGATGGGGAATGGAGGAGAAGATACAACCACGAACTGTATGGGCTGTACAGCGATACCGACCTAGCCACAAAAGTGAATAGCCAACGACTAAGATGTCTGGGTCACCTAGAGCGAATGGACACCAATGCTCCGGCCCGGAAAGTCTTTGAATCCAACCCCTTGGGACAACGCAGTAGAGGTGGACAGCGTAAAAGGTGGCGCACGCAAGTGGAAGAGGACCTCAACCAACTTGGCGTGCGAAACTGGAGACAGCTAGCTAGAAACCGAGCCGGCTGGAAGAAGCTTGTTGGTTGAGGCCCTGGTCCACCCCGGACTGTAGCGCCACCTTAAGTAAGTAAGTAAGTGTCCGATCCCATCTATGCTACCTCAAGTGTTCCTCAGGGTAGTCATCTCGGGCCACTTTTATTTGGCCTTTCCATTAATGATATTGAAGTATTATTTCTTTCTCAAACCTCTCTATCTATGCCGACGACATGAAAATTATGAAAGTAATGTCTACTCCAATTGATTCTTCCTTGCCTCGAACTCAATGTTACTAAATGTGAACACATGACTTTTTCTCGTAAACGCCTGTCCCTACCATCTCGTACTTATTATTTTCACAACGTCCCGGTTCCCACAGTTTCCTCCATTCGTGATCTCGGCATTTTATGTGATAAAGAGCTAAATTTTAGCCCTCTAAAAGTACTTGAGAGTGCTAGGACGCCATATGGCCCTTGGCTCAATGATAGGAAAATCCCTGTGCACACCTCCGCGTGGTAGAGGGCGGGTAACGCTAACGTGCAGGAGGACCGAATGAATGTCGGGATAAGCAGACAACCCAGCAATGCTGGTCAGGGCACAAACTTGTCCTTGGGATGGTTAAAAGCCCCCTTAAGGCGGATGAACTGCAGGTGGCGGTCAACGGCATGATATAGTCTGGTGGCGGAGGAGCTTTTTTTCGTAAAAGGCCAAAGGCAGCAGCAGGTAGCGTCTGTAACCCATATTGGAAGGCTACAAAAGGCGTCTGTTTTCCCATTGTGGGGGGCCTCGAACATTTATGTGTTTGACCATACAAAAGGCGGGTGTGCCTGTCAAACCTGAGCTTATGTATGTTATTAATCGTATCTCGGAAAACACCATGGTGGAAGGATATATGCAAATACATGAAATATGACAACAAATGGAAATGAGTCCCCAAGAGGTAATCTTCTTATAGAAAATCCTTCTGTAGCTTCGAGTGCAGTAAACCGCACATCGGATTTGGGGGTGCGGCATCTTTCATGTACAAGCGTCAATCAAGACGCCATAATAATAAATGAATCGTTGACAAATAAAGGAAGTCTTTCAAGAAGCGCAAATGTTACTTTTGGCTACCGCATACGTACGAAAATCGGAGCATGGAACGTTTGATCCTTGTACAGCGATGGTAGATACGCGCAGGTTGAGCGTTAAATGCTTCGCCTAAAGATCAGTATTCTGGGCATAAGCGAAACTAAGTGGAGAGGAAGAGCTGAATATAGATCAGACACTGGCGAGACGAGAATGCTGTACTCCGGGGAAGATAAAAGAGAGGGTGGCCAAAGACTGCATGGTGTCGGAATTATGTTGAACGAAGAAGCGAGGCGTAGATTGATCTCCTGGGCGCCCATTTCTGCGAGATTAATGACAGCAAGGTTTCGTTCAAAAATTCGTAACGTCACAATTATTCAGTGCTACGCCCCCTCAAATGAAGCGACCGAGGCAGACAAAACCGCGTTCTACACTCATCTTAACTCGGTTTACAGTAGTGTTCTGAGAGCCGACATCATAGTCGTTATGGGAGACCTTAATGCCCAAGGCGTTTCAGACAATTACGGACTGGAACGCGTGATGGGAAAAAAATGAAAATGGTGACTTGCTTGTCGACTTTTGTAACGCGAATCGTCTTGTGATAGGTGGGACTGTATTTAAGCATAAGACGTGCAACAAAATTACCTGGGTGCATCCGGATGGTCAAACCCAAAACCAAATTGATCATATCATGATTCAGCAGCGATGGAGGAAGTCTGTGTGTGATGTCCGGAGTATAAGAAATTTCGATGTGGGAAGCGACCACCATTTGGTTGTGATGAGTCTCAAACTACAAACCGCTGCCGTACAAAAACCAGCACAGGATGCAGAAAGGAGCTCAAAATGCATTACTAATGCTTTAAATGAACCCAACATATGTCGAAACTATGTCACCACCCTTAACGACAGAGCCTCGTCGTTAAACGGAATCCAGCATTCAACAATTGATGAGATGTGGGGTGAAATTAAAAGTGTTTTTATGGAGGCTGGATCCGAAACTGTACCCAAACGAACGAGACGTAGAGACTCTTGGATATCCCAAGACACCTGGGATAAGATCGAACTTCGCAAATCGTTGAAAATCCAAATAAATGCCGAAGCAGATGTTCAACGAAGAGCTGATTTGCAAAGCGAGTGCCGCATTGCACATAAGATTGGCCATCGCTGTGAGAGACTTGACAAGAGGGCGAGGTTAGATGGACTCGCAGATAATGCGGAAATCGCTGCCAGAAGAGGGGATATCGAGAGCGCGAGAACTTATATGAAGTTTTTGCTAGCCCAGCGGGTAGAATCCCGGCCCCTGGGTGCTACTAACAATGTCGTTCGTAATGCAAAAATTTCCACAGAGGAATGGTCAACCGAATTTTTCGAAAATAAATCATAAAATGCTTATCATTTGATATGCATTGGTGCACACAATGAAGGCCGAGTAAACGAAAATAAAGATTCATCGACAATTCAAAATTTTGATAACCTGCCAACCACATCAAATTTTGAGAGAAATGTTTATGAAATTTCGCGTAACTTGGAGTTCCAAACGCATATGTCGATCAACACGTCTACACTTACTCAACGATGTTGATCTACACAATTCAACAACAATTACATACATACACTAACACGAGAGCAAGGAAACAGCAATCTTATAATTAATATACTTAGATATAAATTGAATCGCAACTTACCGCAATGCGTTCCTTTTTCAATATGAAATCAAAGAATAATTTAACATCTCCTGTTGCAGCTATCCTACCTTTTGGTTTGATGTATTTCGTAATGAAGGATTTCAAAATTTGCCTAAATGAACTGAAATAATCCAACATGGCGTGCAAGCTTGTTTGCTTAGGTACTCCCTTAATATTTGGATTTAATATAATTTTCATATTATCAGCGTAAGATTCTTGAAGAGTATCGAGATCATTGCGCATATCTTCCATTAGCCCGTATGATTCCATAGTGAGAGTCAGTTTTTCAGCTGCTTCTGCCATATGATTTTCCATGTTTGCTAATTTATCAGACAGTTTTGATTGTGATTCCAAAAAATCATTTTTGGAAAGTGCCCCTCCCGTACTGTCATCACTTTTTGTCATGACCTTGGTCATTAGGTTTATGACTCCCAATGTACCAACCATCAGTGGGATAGCCGGTCCTGTAAAAATTAGTGGCACCAATCCAGACATCAATGGAAGGGCACCAGTTATCATATCGGTACCAGCATCTCCTGAAACTTTTTGGTTAAGTAGCAGACAAAGCAACAGGAAAATAAACGGAACACAATATTTAATAAACTTCATTTTGCTAACAAACTGGTTATACGAATTTTTTGATAGAACTGGTAATAGTATGCTAAAAGCTACACTTCTTAGTGTATTGTCGCACTAGCCTGCACAACTTTTACGACGGAACTGTACAAGATTCTCCAAAAATGTCGATATTTATAATGTTTCTCAAGTGATAAAGTAAAGGTTACATAATGAAGAAATATTTGTATTTAATTAAACAATTGTTCAAACAAATAGTTTACTTAAGACATTTTTGTAGTTTAGAAGTTATGTGAACTCAATCCAACTACTTTTAAAGATTTTATAGAATATCGTCAGCGCACCGCCAAGTAAAAACAAAAAATAAAACGCAAAGTATAGTTAATATTAATATTTTATCATTCAATGTAGCAGGGTTAGCAAAGGAGATTTACACGTGGCAGGGCTAACGGAGGATGTGGGTGATTTTAACGGGAGAATTGGGACCTCGCAAATCCTTAATGTAGAGGCAGAAGATACACCGGAATCAATTACCGAACAGAGAAACTCAAGGGACAGAAAAGTAGATGGAAACGAGAGAAAGCTCATAGAAATGTGTGAATCCATCGGACTAACAATACTTAACGGTCGCACCAAAAGTGACAAGGCAGGGCACTAAATAGTCATCAGAGGGGCTGCGTGCTCAAGCTTAGATTATCTATTCACATCAAGAAAAGGTCTTCAATATATCCATGATCTGGAAGCTAAGAAGCTCACCTAATCAGATCACCTTCCGATCTCCATTACCTTGAAATCAGTCTCACAGCACGACAATTCAACTGATGTGCAAAGGTCCTTGCTGCCTAAACTCCAGTGGACGAGAAGAAATAAAAAAAGATTCCCTTTAAATCTTAGCCATGGGCTTAATGGGTTAGCCCAAAGTAGTATCGAAACAGTAAAAGGTATAGATATCCTCACAAATTGCATAGCAGAAGCTGCTGGGCCACTGCAAACAAGATCAAAAAACAATGGAAAACAACCATGGTGTGACTGGGAGTGCGAAGCTTCAAGGAAAAAAATCTTTTGCGTATCTAAGGCTACTAAGAAAAGACGGCTCTAACCACGCTAAACTTATATATCAAGACGCAAACAGACTGCTTAAAGCTATCTACAAGCAGAAACAAAAAGCATGTGCTCTAGAATTAACATCAGCGAGGCTCAGCATCGTAAATAACAGTATAGAGTTTTGGAAGGTCACGAAGACCTTAAATAAATCACCTTTTGGAATATGCATAAAAGTGGAAGCTCCTGTTCTGGCACAATACTTCAAAAACCTGTTAAGCATGAACCTTTCTGGGAACTCAATACAGTATGCGGTACCATTTGTTGAAATTGAAACCCTAGATCGACCTATTACTCAGTAGGATGTAGTCCGAGTTATAAACCATTGTAGCCCAAATAAAGCCCCAGGTAAAGATCGTATTCCCTACGAATTCTTAAAAACGCGACGAATGCCTTCTATGAAGAACTAACAAAGACGTTAAACCTCATTTTCAACACTAGCGAAGTACCACCATGCTTCAAAAAGAGCATAATTTATCCTATTTTGAAGAAAGGTGATCCAACGGAACCAAGCAACTACAGAGGAGTCTCATTCCTAAACACAGTGACAAAAATTTTTACAGGTATTCTGCTGGAAAGACTCACGGATTGGGTGTATGAAAACTACCTCCCAGCGAGTACCAAGCTGGCTTCCGAAAGGGTTATTCCACAATTGATACTATCTTCATCCTAACAAGCATTGCCCGGTCACACCTGGACAGTGGAAAAAAAACTCTATGCATTCTTTGTGGATTTTAAGGCACAGCGTTCGATGCCATTGACAAAAAAGCGTTATTCTGCAATCTTGGAGTATCGACGAAAATGCTTAAAGTATTGCAGAAACTCTACGATGGAAGCCTTACGGCGGCGTTATGGGATGGAAATATTTTATCAGAGTGGTTTAAAACGGAAACAGGAGTCAAGCAGGGCTACCTCCTATGCCCACTTTTATTCTCTCTGTTTTTAGATGACCTTACTGATTATCTACCAAAGGGGATTACATACGGTGAAATAAATTTTAAACTCCTACTGTACGTGGATGACATAGTCATACTGGCCGCCATTACCCGCCAAATGCGATGCAGCTGATGATCAACAAGCTCCAAACTTACTGCACGTTGTGGAACCTAAAAATAAATACTGGTAAATTAAAAATCTTGATCTTCCGAAATGGTGCAGGAAGATATGCAAGAAATGAGAAATGGACCTGGCACAACAAAGAAATAGAAAAGGTAAAGGAGTACCAATATCTGGGCATTATCATTACTCCACAGCTTTCATTTAAGAAACATCTTCAAGAAAAATTGAATGTCCTTAACAAGAAAGAAGTTGTACTTAGCGCTAAATGCAGAGTGTTCGAAGCAGTAATGAGATCAATTATATGTTATGCAGCTCAAGTCTGGGGTATCTGGCAGTTTGATATTTCCTCAAAAAGATGTTCAGACTTCCGTTCAACACCCCGAACTACATACTTCATACGGAAACTGGTAAGGCCCCACTGTACATGTACACTTTAAAACTACATTTCAATTATATCAGGAAGGTGATGATGCAACCAACGCACTGTCTTACTTATACAATCGCCAAACACCTGCACAGCCGAAACACACAGTTTTTCAGTGAATGGACGAGACTTGGCAGGGAATATAATATTTTGCTCACGGATAGTAGTGATGTGGACTGGTATAGAACGCTGCATGAACTCCTGGAACAAACCGAGAACGACGGAATTTCGAAGGCAAATCCAAGAGAGTCTAACCAGAGATACCTACAAGTTACTGCAGCATGACCTTGGACCCAAAAACTATTTTCATGATGGATCAAGCCTTGATACGATTTCAACAATTTGCAAAGCCAGAGGAGAACTCTTATCCTTAAACTACACGCCATACAGAACTGATATAGATTCAACGTGCTCTTTGTGTAATCTTGGAGAGAGGAGAAGATGTCCAAAACTTTATAGCGGGAGGTGTCCAGTACTAAAGGCGATACGGGTAACAGTCTGGGGAAAACCCATGCTCTTTGTTGAAAATGTCCTTCAAATCCTTAATGGAGAAAACTGGAACTACCTCTACATATACATAAACACAGCTCTAAAGTATCGACAACAAAATAATAAACGAAGCTTTCTAAATATTATTTTTAATTTATCTTTTTTTTTTCTCTTCCCATATGTGATTAAAATTCAAAATTCAAGATCTTTCTTATATTCTTTTAATATTGAAAATACTCTCTTTTTTCGGGTGACGGCAAATAGCCAATGCTCTATTGTTAACAAATGTAAATATTTCAAATGAAGAAAAAATAAATTCACATATTACTACTTACTTCTACTCGTCAGCGCACCGTTATTACTATTTTTTGGAGACAAAAGAGGTAGGTTATAGTGGATTTTTGTTTAACAAAAATATACTCCAAGGACGTTGTAGAGAAATAACAGCCACTAAGTCTATGGACATTACGACCAGATGAAAGTGCAAAAAGGCCTTGGGTCTTATTGAACGATGACTTCCTTTCAATCTAATAAGAATTCAAAGAAGATGAACTACCTGTTAATTTCGACATAAATTCTATTTTGTTAAGAATGACATAATGTCCATTTTTTAATTATTTTTAAATAAATTAAACATACCCCTAATATCGTCTATAAAAGACTTAATGTGATGTATGTCGGTGTGACAATTAATCTATTCATCTTCCAAGGATACCATATTATGTCATATTACTCATTGTCACATTATGAAAGGAACATTTTTATTTGAAAATTGATTTAATTTGGAAAAATCATCCCAATGATATAGAATAATAGGGTGGCGAATATCATTATTCTGATGCGTTGTGTGTGGTCTGAACCTCTGAACACGAAAAACAATAATTCTCAGATATTAATCAAATACAGCTTTGCACAGCACATGTCTGCAAATATTTAAAACTAACATAATTTCCAATTGTATAGAACTAGAAATAGGCTGCGCATTTAAACTGTTAGTTGGTTTAATGTTTTAGCTTGTATTGTACCTACGAAAATTTGTGTGTGCTTTATTCTGTCTATAACAAGGTTATTGTTATAACAAATAGTTTCAGACCAACGCGTCTGTTAAGAAAACAGCAGATATTTCGAAATTCTTTAGAATTAAAAAAAAAAAAACATCTGATTTGGTAAATAGTAGATTTTCTCTTCTATAGGTACTATTTATGATTTAAGAAAGAAACAAAAGCGTATTAAAAGTCAAAAAAGATTTTTCATTACTTTATTTCACTGATGTTCTATCAGTAAAACTAGGTTTTGACATTACAAAAATTCCTAACAAGTTGGACATTGCATATTATTATTCCTCAAAGTCTAAAACAGAACAGATAAAATTGGCATTGTCACTGCCAACATGAATTTCCATAAAAAATACTTTTTCTTATAAATATTAACTTTACTTAAATTCACTTCTTTGTTATTTATAAGTAACTTTGCTATTGTTTTATAGTTTAATTTTAATAATTTGTTTTTTTGTATTTTTCACTTTTCAATTAAATACAAACGATTAAGGTTCAAATAAATTGTCACGGTAAAATTTGCCGTGACAAAAATCGTTCTTTCTGTTGTCCAAATCCTCGTTCCTACCTTTCCAGTTTTTTTCTTTCCTAACAGGTGTTTCTTTCAATATACTGAGAGAGAGAAGGGCAGCCATGGTCCGTCCATCAGCCATTGGTTAACTCTCTCAGTATCTTGATGAAACGAAAATCGTTTTTATCACTCCTGGCACTAAAGTGGGTGAATGATCCACTCCATACAAAATAACAGACGGGCGCACTATGGGCCCAAATGATGGTTGGCGTCTCAAAAATGGTTTTTTCAAAATTATTTTTAATATTAATTGCTTGGGAGAAATGAATTAAGGAATACTTAAAGTACAGATTCCAATAAAAAAATTATGTTTCCATCCAGTCTTTCTAGTATTTAACCCTTCCTAAAGTGCTCCCTAGAAAAAACACTGTTTGCGTGACATAGTGAAGCTACTTTTGAAACCACTTTCTTTTAATTATTGATAATGATAAGGTATAAGTGTTATATGTTTTTGGAAAGCTTATTATTACTACTATTCGAGTTTGCAAAAATATGTTTTGGAAAATATATATTTTAGATAAATTTATTTTTTTTCAAAAACACATGTTTTTTTAGCTTTTGCCAAATTTCGATTGGAGTTTTAAGTACTTCCACCGTCATCCACCGTTTAGTTCTAGGGCGCAAATTATTCCTTAGTTCATAAACTAAAACATATAAAAAATCTGTATGCTTT
This sequence comes from Dasysyrphus tricinctus, assembly GCA_963921185.1. Taxonomy (NCBI): domain Eukaryota; kingdom Metazoa; phylum Arthropoda; class Insecta; order Diptera; family Syrphidae; genus Dasysyrphus; species Dasysyrphus tricinctus. Next base: position 101,896 of record CAWUEQ010000027.1, on the reverse strand, counting down.
TAATTGCTTTTCTTTGATTAAGAACCATAAACCTATTATAAGAAGTACAACAAAAAATCACAGATTTTACATGATTTTGCAATATCTTTTTTCGCATGAAATCTTAAGCGTTTAAAATTGGTTCCCAACCATTGTAGACTTAAAATCGATTCCAAGAACATACTAAGAAATTATTTTTAAAGTCTACTCTCATTTTAAAATTAATAAAAGCAGGGTTTGAAAGTCCTAAATTTTCCACCAGTTTGGATCGACCATCTTGCATCTTTTTTATTACAGCACCGCACTCACATTATACTTTGATATAATAGGTTTGCATAATGCTTGTGTGACATTTATATGTTTATACAAAACTGGTATCAGTTATTTAAGAGCGAGTGAGGGGTGAGTAGGTCAGTTATATGGTTTTAGTGATGTATGATCTATATATCTCAGGAACAACTAATTCTTAGAGATTGAAATTTATTTCCACGTCTGGACTTGATTAGTCAAGTAAATGCTTCAAATTTCAAGTATCTGACTTTATTGGTACTGGAGTAAGAGGGGGTCAATAATTGCTTAGGTTGGATTTGTAAATAAGATGTAGAGCAAGAACTTTATTTGCCATTACCGTGCCCTTTTATTTGTACTACTTTTTTAATTTAAATTGTATTTATTATAAATTTAAAGAAAAAAAAGCTTCAATTTCAAATAACATGACGCATACAAATAACGGTGTTATGTGTTTATTCCGTAACTTGTGTGTATGCAAATGTTTGGGGAGAGTACGATAACTCAGGCGCCAAGAAATAATAACGGTTTTTTGTAGAACAGTTCAATACAAGCATTTTTTACTATGGAAGGGGGGGTCTATCTCACCCCGTTTGGTCGGGAGGGGCAATTTCATAAAAACAGAACCAAAAATGTAAAAAAATATTAAAAATAACGGTAATACTTATAACAAAGTATTATTCCTTCTTTTAAAGCCAATACTCTGTTCTATCAGCCAGTTTTTGAATCAATTATCGATTTTTTCAAAAACTAGAAGACATAGAATCATCTAGTTTTCAGTTTTTGATTAAAAATTAATTAGAGCAACGAATTTCAGAAAAAAAAATTATATATAATTTAACAGTTTTGAGAAATTACACTTTTATGCTTTTTTCTCGCAAATTTTGAGTTTAAAATTAATTTTTTCAAAAACCATGCATAGATTTCACTTGATTCAAAAACTGGCTGATAGAAAAGAGTATTGGCTTTAAAAGAAGGTATAATACTTTGTTATAAGTATTACCGTTATTTTTAAATATTTTTTTTACATTTTTGGTACTGTTTTTATGAAATTGCCCCTCCCGACCAAACGGGGTGAGATAGACCCCCCCTCCTATAGTAAAAAATGCTTGTATTGAACTGTTCTACAAAAAACCGTTATTATTTCTTGGCGCCTAAGTTATCGTACTCGTGCCAATTGTTTGAATAATTTTTAAATACAAAAAGCATACATTTAACCTTTAGAAACTAACATTATTTTGTTGGCTGTATATTCAAGAAGATATGTGCGAAATTTCAGCGTATTATCTCACAAGACAAAAAAGTTACAGATTTTTGAGACGCAAAACGTCACTTGGGCCCATAGTGGGGCGGTCTGATTGTATCCAAAATGCGGGTGACAGATGGTCCCCAAAAATTGACAAGTAACTGACTGTAACGGTCTGTTCTAAACCGTAATCCAAAAAAAAGCTTGGGTGACAGTTGGTCCCCAAACCCATGATGTTACTCCTAAGAGAATGGCCGAGTGCCCAACACAACTTCGCACTATCGAAACATGAAAATTTCGGTGAACATTTGGTTCCCGACTACAATGTGACTCTCAAGAGAATGGCCGAGTGCCCAACATATCTTACTTAACAATAATACTGTAAAAGATGGAACGTTATCGTCTTATCCCCCAAGCCCCTCAAATCTAACAAAAATCCACCGAAGTAGTTTGCTTAGAATCGCGAGTAGGGAAATAATTGCCAACTTACCTATCCGAATTTAAAAATACTGGTTATGGTTACTTGTTTATTTTCGCTGCCGAAGTTCTCTTTTGATTTTTTGGGTTTTACTTGAGAATTTTGGAGGGGAAAAATGTAGTCGTTATTCGAAATTGAATTGTTTGACCTCTTGCGCTTTCTTTTCTTCTTTTGATTTTCTCAAAAACAGTGGGAAAAAAGTGGAAAAATGGTTGAATGCGTTCATCGTATTCGCCGCTCCTGGAAGTGAAACCAGCGATCGGCGAATCAGAGGATGACGAGGCATAAACCAAATATATATGCGAGTAAGTAGGACCGCTGGATTGCGTAAACGGTACCGCTCTTCAGCAACTTAGCTGAGAGTAGCTTTCAAATGCCGTGATCGAAATTCGCGGCTTCCGTTTGGCTGAAAGCGCGGGGGATGAGAACAAGAAGTGGTTCGGATAGACATCGACAAATCTGGACGGACACTTCTTGTCAGAAGACCATACAAATAGAGTGGAGAAATTTAGAAGACGAGGAGAAAGTGAAAAAGATTAAAGAATTTAATTTTGGTAGTAAAGTAAAGTATAGGAAAATTGAAATGGAGTTTGAAAGAAAATAAGGTGAAATTAGTGATTGGAGTTAAGAAGAATTAAAGGAGAATTTCGAAGCAGAAGAAAAAAAAAGGAAGAGAAGTTGGCAAAAAGGAGATTTTCTACAGGAGGGAAAGTTGGCAATTTTTCTTTATCCAATAAAGAAAAAAAAAGATAAGTAATAATTGGTTTCATTAGGTAGATTTTCAAATCGTTTAAGTCGTTTCTTTTTGTGGCAAAATTGTGCTATTTTAAAAAAAGTTCGGTTGGTTTTTGTATCCGCTATTTTTTTTTTTCCTGAAATTGCAGGACTCGTGACCCCGTAATTTTTCCTTTGTTCATTCGGGACAAAGAGATAACGTTCAATCTTATATATACTTCTTTGTTATAGTTGATTGAAAAGATTTTGGGTTTTAGCCCTCCATTACGCAAGGTTTCCCAAACAAATAAATAATTTCACTTCCCAATTGGGAATATAAATTTGTTCTTTTTATTTAAAATTCTTTCACCGTCGGATTCGCTTCAGAAGGTTTGTAATTTCCTTCAAAAACAAAAAAAATTGCTGGGGCCCTTTTTCTTTATTCCAGGTACTACGCCCCTGTGGCAATCAAAATCCTCAATTTCAATCTAAATTAATTGGAAAATAATTAATCGTGTCGATCAAATTAATTGGTTAAACCCACCCCTTAATCTGAATTAGCCGTGGTGGTAGCATCTAAGTGCTACTCGGGGTTACACTTCGAATTCGATCTTCGAATAATATTTCGTCTCCTTTTGTGTTGACATTCTTGTTGCATCCAAAAGTACATAAGTCATTTTTACTTAGTTCGTGCCGGTCGGTTTTATTTCGTCGTTCGTTTGTTTTTGCAAAAAAAAGTAATTAATAATTAATTATTCGGTTTTCGGTTCGCGTAGAAAAAGTGTAACAAAATTACTGAGCTAAATATTTTAATTTAAAATATTACTAGTTTTAATATATTCCCCAACATAATTGGTCCTTCGAACAAGATCTTTAATCTGCGATTGGATTAAAGTCCACAAAATTTAAAACAAAAAATCTTATCGGGGATAACGAACTTCATTAAAAACCATAAATATGGCGAACTCTGGAAACTTCTGGAAAAATCATCCTGATGTGTTGGAACACATTGAAGATATGAAATCGGGAGAATTAAGATATTTGCATTTTATAATGTTCCAAGCTTCTCCCAACTCTAACTTATTAAAGAGGAACATCCAAAAATTTAATGGATTTTCCAGTGACGAAGCATAATATCTCAGCATTAAATTTGCTTAAGAGTTTAAAAGTCTCCAAAGACTAAAAGGACTAAAAGGAGTGTGTGGAATTCTCAATATCGAACTAGAGGGAAGCGAATCAGCTAGTGAAATGTCGACGTTCATTATAAGTTAACTGACTTTGCCAAAAGCAGACGCTAATATCAACGATAGAGTAGCGTCAAATCAAGCATCCTCACTCAAAAATCAGAGCCTGTCTTCAAGTCGACCAGAAAATCCATTCAAACAAATAGAAGATATTGATAAACGAAATTTGGAACTTATAAAGAAAATTATAGAAGAAAAAGCAAAAATCGATGTCATCAAAAACAAACTTAAGACCTCAGATATCAGTCAAGAGGAAACAACTAACCTTGAACAACAAAAATCAAAAATAGAGAGAGCATTAAAACTTCTCCAAGCTCAATCAAATTGCTTAGTAAGTACAAAAATGCAAATAAATCACCATCTTCCAAGAAAAGCACTAGTTCAGGATCAACAACGAGCAGAGCTACGTTCACAGCTAACTGGGTGTCAAATTTGCAACATCAAAACGAAGCACAACCAATAGAAGAAATTGTTCATGAATGTCATCCACAACAACCGGATATCAAGCATCTGCAGACAACAGTCGGTCAAATGTTAGCCAGGCAAACCGTTGGAATCAGTTTACCGGATTTTTATGGATCGTCACCTTTATCATGGCACCATTTCCTAACCCAGTACAACATAACAACTGAGAAGTGTAATATATCACCAAAGGAGAACGTATTGAGACTTAATAAACACCTACATGGCAATGCAAGAGGAAAAGTTGAGATGATGCTCATCACTGCCAAAGATCCAACCAAATTTATCGACGTCCTTCAAAGACAGTATGGTGGACCAGAGCAAATAATTCAAAACTTTATCTCCAAAGTTGCAGATGTACGGAAAGTTGATTCACTGGAAAGTCTGATCGATTTTAGTTGTGCTGTTCAAAATGCTGCAGCAGCTGCCAAAGATATAAACCACAGCTTAATGGACCTTCATCGTTTACTTGCAAGTCTTGTGGAAAAACTTCCACAGCATCTTCTTAGGCAATGGACATACCACCTTATGCTTATCAAGAAAATTGCAAGAGAAGCTACTTTACAAAATTTCGCTGAATGGAATGAGAAAATGTCTACAATGGCTTCAGATATAACCTTTTATTCCAATACCAAAAAAATGGATTACGGTGGAAACATCGCTGCAACGAAATCCGTCGGAAAATTAGAGAAGACAAATTAAAAGTACTGTCACAAGGAACCGCATCATTTGTTCAAATGCCAGATATTCCAAAATGCTGATGTAAAGAAACGATGGGACATGGCAAAGAGTTGCAACAGTTGCTTCCTTTGTCTACGACGACATAGTGGACCATGTAGAACTCGAGAGCAGTGTAACGTGGATGGCTGTCCCAGATTTCACCATAAGCTGCTTCATAAATCTTCAGAGTTCGGTTCAAAAGAAGCTCCAGAAATCTTGAACTGTTCCAAAGAAGTAAGGAAAGAAATTTTATTGAAAATGCTTCCAGTTTGCATTAAAGGTCCAAATGGTTCGAGATTGTGACTGCTTTCATACATAGATGACGGAAGCACAACAACTTTACTAGACGCAAATGTAGCAAAAAGGCTTGGAATCCAAGGTGAAACTAAGCCACTTTGTTGCAAATGGACTGAAGACATTTATATATACATAGGTACGAACCACTTTCGCAAACCGTTGAACTTCAAATCGCTTCAACCCAAAGTCCAACGTTTTTTGAAATCGAAGAAGTCAGGACAGTTCCAAAGCTAAATCTCCCGTCTCAAGATTTTGACTACAACAAAATAGAAAAATATTTCCCATACGTCGAGCAAGTCGGACTTCACAGAACCAGGAACCACAAACCAATGATTTTGATAGGACAACGTCATGCTAATTTAATTTCAACCCACGAGGTTATCCAAACAAGCGATGATGGACCAATCCTTTCCAAATCCAAACTGGGATGGGCACTTCATGCACCTATAAATATTAAAAAGGTACATCTGAAAGTCAAAATGACTTTGTATGCTGCCAACCTTCAGACGATGTCCTTGAAAACATTGTGAAAGAGCAGTTTAGTCTTGATAGCTTCGGAGTCTGCGTTTCTAAAATTGATAAAACCAAATCTACGGAAGACAGAAGAGCAATCAAGATAGCAGAGACAACGATAACTAATATTGAACAACGATTTGAAATTGCATTGCCGTGGAGAGCTGATGACATCATTTTTCAAGACAACAAACCAATGGCTGTACAAAGACTTAAATGTCTTCAGAACAAGCTAAGGAAAAAAAAACTACTAGCAGAAGCATATACGAATGAATTACAAAAACTTTTCGAAAAAGGATACGCAAGAGAAGAACAAGCCAAGACTCTGGTATCTACCGCACTTTGTTTGTTGTTCTGAATCCGAATACTTACTTACTTACTTATCCGGCTCCCGATCCATGAAGGGTCTCTGCCTGAGATATTGCGGTCTTCCATCGGTTGCGGTCCCTCGCACGCTCCCTCCAGTCGTCGAGACCAAGCGCTCTTGCGTCTGTGACCGCCAGGTCCCTATAGCGGAGGTTCGGTCTTCCTGGTCGTCTCGAACCTGGGGGCTGGGATACGAAGATTTTCTTGGCTGGAGCATTGTTGTCCATTCGCTCGATGTGGCCGAGCCAGTGTAGTCGACGTGTTTTGGCTCTTTGGACTAAATCCACATCTTGGTACAGCTCGTACAGTTCACGATTGAATCTTCTCCTCCAATCGCCCTCTTCGCATATAGGACCAAATATCCGCCGAAGAATTTTTCTCTCGAAAGTGCCTAAGATCAATTTCCCTTTTTTACTTATCGTCCAGCACTCGGCGCCGTAGAGTAGAACTTGTTACTTGTACAAATTTGCATATCATCGGCTTTCTGTCAAAACCTTTTAAATCTTAAAATGCCATTTTAATATCTCAATATCTCCTAACTATGTTTTGGTACCTTTTGGTACTATCAACCAGTTGGAAAACCTTTTACGATCTAAGAATTCCATTTTATTACCTTTTAAGTTTGTTTTTTGTGTAAGACACAAAAAAGCAAAACAGACTTACGAGGCTTTGAAGTCAGAAAGCCGACGATATTTCACATTCAGTTCAACGCCTGTCGAGACTTGCAAAGTGGCGCCTGAATTAAGGGTTGGAACTCAGTTGCGATTTCCATCTTTAGATCTAATCTTCGGATTTTCTTACGAGTTTTGGGAATATAGTAGAAATGTTGCAGCAGGGGGTCTACCGAAACCAGGTTAATTTTTGAAAGTGATCTACGAGAAAAAAAATTTTGTGAACCTCTGCTCTAAGCTATTTTACGATCTATTTTTACAATTTCAAAGCGAGTAAAAATCTTCGTTACATTTTTCTATAATGACTTGCATATTTTTAAAAGATCTCAACTTCCAAGCAACTTTGAACCATAAGAGCAAGTATGTACTTGCAACCCAGTTGAGCTCCGTTTCAGAAATTTGTCCGTTAATAAGAAAAATTTTAATTAAATCTTCACTTTAAATTAATTAAACAGAATTGTGAGAACGCAATCAAATAATAAATATTTCTGGGAGAAATACGATAAAAAGATTAAATCAAGCAATTTACAAAGAATATCAAGATTATTCATTATTCCATGCTCCGTACAATGAAATTCATTGTAAGTAAATATGACTAATTTGATTCCAAGTCACGACAGGACTCATATAAAAGGATTTGAATACAAAGAAAAAATTAAAATAACGTTGGCTGGTGTATATTAAATCATATCACGGAAACCATGTGCACTTCCGAAACATAATGCTCGAAAGCATTAATTACAAAGTGAATCGAGAGAGTTTTATTGGCAATGCACTACGATAAAACTTAACACGCTGTTATCGTTGTTAATATGATGGCCAAAACCGTTCACGTGTGCCACCAACAAGGATCCTCTTATACGTCTCAATTTAATTATAATGTTATACCAACAACAGTATTATTTTATTGCCGTGCTGTTTTGCAAAGCTTTTCACGTAGGCATTATTTCCTTTAAAACAGGACCCGAAAATGGGTCAACTTAATTAAAAAAAAAAAAAAAAAAAAAAAAACTTGCACATCCTGGCCTGGTCATATCCTTGTAATAATTTATTATCAGAAGTTTTAAGCATCCGTCATTGTGCATATTTTCGTTCCCATTATTATCTGTGAAGCGAAGAATAAACAAAATGAAAAAATAAAAATATGTAAAATTTTATAGAAAAAAAAAACACAAATAAAAATAAAAATTAAATTATATACCTACCTTAAGGACAAGCCAATTTAAAAGAAAATAAATCCTTTCAATTTTTCCGACTCACGAGGATAAATAAATAAAAAGAAAGAAATACCAAAGGTAAAAGTTACATTTCAAGCTCTGAACGATAGGGGTGCAAAGCTGCTCAACAGCAGCACTTCTGAATTTGTGTTTGAGATTGTGAACTTCAGCGATGATTGATGTTAACACTTCCGGTTTACCTATATTTCCTAGCAAAACGAGGATGTGGAGACGATAGATAGATGTCTCCTTAGATAAATTGACTGAGACGAAGGCGGAATCGCATAATGCAATCAATCATTATTAAACGGGCTAACGTCAACTTAAGAATTCCTGTCTTTTTTGTTCGTCCTTTTTACTATGTTGTTATATTCAAGCCTCGTATCTTTTCTGTGAGACCTCGAGGGGATTTTTAAATGTGTCTACCTCTAAGATAAATGGGGGAATTAGTATATGGTATGGTGTTAGAGCCTTATTGGCGTATAGTATAGGAAATATATAGGTACATATGCATGTATATATAGATTGAAAGATTGAATACCAAATGATTCTACAAGTAGGTACGGGTGTATCATCTGGTTTCCTGGGAGAAAAGATATGTCTTGTGTGATTATTTTGGATACGGAAATGTTTTATGCATATTGAGAGATGGAGCAATCTGGAGCATGTGTTTGGAATTAATTTTATGTTTGTGCTGTCTAATTGTATGATTTAATTCCCAATTAAGATGACTAAATCATAAGTTAGCTCCTTTATACTCTAAGAATAAATTATCGTTATAAATTTTGTACTTGAGAAGGTAAAAATGAAACTTATCAGAAACCTTTTATGATATTGATATTGATAATTCCACTGGGGTGGGTGGGTTTCTAAATTATTAACTAAAAATAAAAATGTTAAATAATGTAACACTCTGTGATTTGACAGTTGAGCCGTAAACCACTCTACCACCACAACGTAAGAGAACATAACAAGCAACAAGAAAAAGTGGAAAACACTAGCTCGTTAAAGAGCTACCATCACACCTCTTCAGTGGGGCTGGGTTCAGTGGTAGAATTTAGATATAAAAGAACGATAATTGATTTTATTGATTCAATCAAATATGTAATCAAAAAATAAAACACAGATTGGAAGAGGCCAGATGGAGACTTGAATATTATTTTTATTTGGGGACCACTTTCAGTCGAAAGAAATATTGAAAACGCAAATGGGCCGTTAACGCAAAAAGAAAATACCCTTAAGTAAATGGATTGAATCAAAATCGAGATTAAAATTAAACCAAACAAAAACAAATATGCACGATTGGATAACACTCACCCAAGCCTGGTCTTCTGTTTCAAGGCTATAACATGGCAAGGCATTGAGTAAGCGGAAAATACAACAACTTATTGGTTTTATTCCTAATTGTTGTTGTATTTAACATGAATTTTTTTGAGCGAAGATAAAAATGCACAACGTTTACGAATACGTAGCTTATTTAGTACCTACTCGTAGATAATTTAATTTTATAAAACTTTTTCCTAAGTTTTGTGGGATAAAATAACACCAACGCGTTTTTCTATATGGTTGCTTTGGGTGAGTAACGATATCTCGCCATCACAATCCCGCGATAACGATATCCCGCCGTTCAGACATCCCACCGGCAGTACTATTATACTATTTGGCGGGATAGTCAATACTTTAAATAAAATACAATTGGAAGAATATTGTTGGTGATTTCGAATTAAGTATTTTTTAGAATTAAATATATTTTCCAGAGAGAAGAATTTTACGCGGGATTGTATTTGGCGGGAGATTTCGTTGCTCTCTCGAATTAAATTGGTTTTCAATTCTGGCGGGAGACTTTATTTCTCTCCGTTTAAATTTGGTTTTATATTTTTTGGGTCTGTCTGGATCTGGACAGAGGTGGGTCTGGACTCTGGATTCTGGACAGATTTGGGTTTTTTTTTTTGAAAAATTATATAAAAATATAAACTTTTTTTTGAAAAATTTAGAAATAAGACAACCTTTTTCCTAATTTTTTTTACTTTTTTGATGACAAAATGAAGTTCATAGAAATTTTGTTTTGCTTCGAAATATGAATGATTTTTTTCTTTTGTTCGAAAATTTCAATCAAAAATTAAACTTTTCTCAACTTTTTGTTTTCTTCTTTTAATTTTTCTTCGAAATATGAATGAATTTATACGAAAAATCGACTTTTATCTTTAAATAAAATTTGCGGCTAAACTAAGCGTCAGAGGCATCAAAGTTGACAACTTTAAACTTGATTTGCGACTAAACGAAGCGTCCTTGCGACTTATAAGCCCAAATTCTGTAGATGCAAAAGAAACCAACCTCCCATTACACCCAATCCAAATCCTTTAGTGAGTCCAAGCAGGGGGGTTGCATACATCCCAACTAACATTTTGTAACGTTCAAATTAGTGGAATTTGAGAATCCTAGCATGGTTTTACTTTCGTATGCCCACTAGCATACACTACACCAACTCGGTGAGACAAAAAAAATTCAAAGAAAAGAATCCCCATTTATTTTTGTATTCACCTTTTGAAAAAGGAGAGAATCTTGAAACTTGACAAACAACATGACCGAATTTAACTCCGATGGAGGATCAGAAAAGATCCAAAAATAATAATCGTCAACATTCCGCTTCCTTCTCAAATTACTTCCCCTAACGACCTATCCCACCTTTAGGACCGATGCCTACAGACTCATCGGCCCGTCCAGGCAGGTGTCGAAAGGGGTGTCCGTTCGCATTCGTAACTGAAGGCCTGATATTTGCCACGCTCAGCTCGTCGATGGAGGGGGGTCGTTGTTACCAGCGAAACAGACGGTGTTAACTTTTTCAGGTCTAAGTCTCCGATGAAGTTCGACTATAGGTATACATGTTTCCATTTTGTGTGACGGGACCCGAAATTAGTTAACATTTATAAATACTTTCTATTGATTTTACGACTTACATTACTGATGGGAGGACATAGATGGTCGTGTCCTCTGAGCGTTCTTTACCCTCCCTTTATAGTATTCCAAAAAAAAACTTGGAATACTCCAACGCCATTGCTCTTAATGCCCAAAAAAATTACGCAACAGCCCTTATTCAAAAAAGGAGAAGTTGTTCACTTCCCCTTACAACTCAGGTAAGTATTTACCCTTCACTTCCTTCTCTCCCTCATTCATTTCCCAACCTTCACCTTTTAACAAACCATATTGAAACTATTCACTTCCAGAAACAAATATGAATTAAAAATTAAATATATTTTCCAGAGAGAAGAATTTTACGAAACGATAAGAAAATAACAGATATCTTTTATCTCAACATTCCAATGCCCTTCTACAACTGAAAACAGGAAGCGCCCAAAACAAAAAAAATATCGGTAATTTTTCTTTTTATCGTAAATTTTTAATTAATTATTTACTTCAAGTGTGTTGTGTATTCATCTTAAGTTTAATTTTACAAAAAAAGTTTTAAAAAAAGCATCACCATACATCGGAATAGTATCTATAAATATGTAAGTATGTATACCCAAAATCAAACCGAAGGGGGCTCTTGACAACCCAAACAAAAATCTTGAGATTATTTCTAATCCCATTAAATATCTTTTCTTCAAATCCAATATGCTCTTCTTTAATATTTTTAAGTTCTCATTTGCTTTCTTTTCGTTTATTTTTTGTTTTTGTTTTCAAAATCGAAGTTATCCAACTTTAATCTGAATAAACTTCTCGCGGTCTACTAATAATCTTTTTTTTTCTTTTTATTGTAATAACCCATAACCAAAAATCAATTTTTAATAAAAAAATTAGTAAAACAAACCACTTACCGAAACTCCCAGATGATGTGCACAGCATTCTGATGAGATCGAGGATATGTGTCGCTAAACGTAGATAGATTAAAAGATATTTAATGTTCGATTAGATAGTCCCGTTTATAGATTAATTTTTTTTTCTTTTTTTTTTAAGTTTAAAAAAAAATAATACACGATCACAATGGATGGGATGTCACAGTTCTTTTTGACCTATCAACTATACTTTAACAACTTTCAACAAAGTTGGCCTAGTCTTAATTCAATTTTCCTTTTTCTTTTTTATAAGGCTATGAAATAAAAGCTCCTACTTTACCAGGCCCTATATCCTTATAGAATCTTTTTTTAATCTTACTCTAACTAGGTATTCACCTGTCGATATATCTATTTAAACAATTTACTTTACATTTCACTAAGTCTCATTGAGATTTGGAAATCAATAAGTCAAACTTTTTTTTTTATAATTCAAATTTTGATTTAGTTTGTTTTTCTTTGTCCTTTCAAAAAAATTTCTCTCTCCCAATTAAATAAACATAAGTAAACTTCACTTTCCAGGTAAGTAAATTTTTCTATTTTTATTACTTTCTTCTCCTTTCTTCCTTAGTCTAATCTTCTTTTTATTTACAGCTAACTTTTTTTTTTTGTTTATTTTCAAAACTATATTATTTTTCTTCTATTGCAGTTCAGATAAGATATTAATAATTATTTTTCAGTTGGTTTTCAAATGTCTGTAATAGTTTCTTTTTTCTTTATGTATATTAACCACTTTCTTTTCAGCACTATATATGCCCTTTCTAGGTAAAATTTTTTCCATAACTATAGGTTTTCACTTATCTAAATTTCTTTTCTTTTTCTAGGTACCGAACTTTAATTTTTCTTGAATCTTTTCTTTTAGGTACTCAACTTTTTTTCTTAGATTCTATTTAACTTTTTCTTTTCTTTGTATACTAATTTTCTTCTTCTTTCCTTTTAGCACTTTTCTATTTTCCGTTACATAAAATAATTTACTTCCGGGCACTAAACTTCCTATCCAGAACTTAATTGTCTTTTAGATTTAACTTTTTTTTCTTTTTTTTGTTTCTTATTTTAGCACTGTTTATATTAATTTCTCACTGATATCCTTTTTCTTCGTTTTGGTTGTACAGGTGAAGATTGAATTTCCTTCCAGAGGTGATCCTGCCACGCCAGTGTCGCTTGATGACACCATGAGCTGTTGGCGGTATAAATCAGTTTCACCTATGCAACCGATGACTTTTCTTATTGGAAGAATCATTAGAAGTGAAACTACCTCCTTACCTATATTTGAGAACTATAAGAACCTGAGTCTCTTATGGGCCCTAATTTTTTTTCCACCGAATCCTGGAGAATAGGGTCTCTTATGGACCGCTCGATTTTCACTTCCAAGACACACCGATGATAGTGACTTTTTTGGACAGCTCAATCACACCAGATTTCAATTACTGGTCTGGAGCTTGGATGGCAAAGGATTGGTATCTCTTTTAGGACCACTACGAAGATTTTATTTCTTCAATCAGATCAATCCCTGAATTGAAAAGTAGAAAGGTTCGCTATACGTTTCGATTAGAAATTTATCGTTATCCTTACCTATTTCAGGAATCTTTCCTGGTTTGGAAATCTGATCGCTATGGATCTTTTTCTCTTTGTCGCCGAGCGACAGGAAAATTTGGTTTTCTCCTTCAGAGTCCTGAATGAAGAATGACTTTTCGTTTCTTATGGACAACTACGTTTTCTTTCGGAAACCCTGAAATTTTCCTGTCTGGAGTCCTGAACAAAATGGATCTCAATGTTTCGGGGAAGGAAAACGTAATTTTCCCTTAAAGCTGTGCTTGTAAACTCAGATCGTGTTGAGTTATCGTGTTGGGTTGGATTATGGCCACGAACATTTATCCTCAAGCTACAAAAACAAGGCTTGGCCCGATGGAACACGTTCTTTTCTTTCTTAAAAAAAAAAAGAAATTGATACTTTTATGTAACCTACCTTTGTCAAACATTGAGGGATTATGTATGTACATCGTATATTGGGTACCTACTTTTTTGTGATTTGCGAATTCCTTATGCTTTTACGACCCCTTGATTGATGTGGGGGTCGAATAATCCACCAAATTCAGTATTCTTCTCTTTTCCTTTTTCGTTTTATTCTGTTTAAATTCACTTTTTCTTTTTTTTCTTTTTTTAGGTTTACTTTTTTTGATTTATTTGTTGGTTTGACTAATTACATATGTATGTAGCAAGCACACACTGGTAACTACGAATAAAAGTACCGACTTGGCCGACGATTCGATGACGAAAAGAATTTGTGAAAGAACTTTTCACACCACGAGGACCTGCACTTTCGATTATTTTGACATTGGAACTTGTGGAATGAAAGCAAAAACGGATATCGACGGCAAATCGGTACGGGACGGCTCGGAACGTCGGGTTGGCATTCCTAAACGTACCAATCCCGAATTTATTAAGCTTAATGCGCATGTATGTTCCTAATGACTAGGTGTCAATAGGGCTTTCTACCAAGCTATCTCTTTCTATTTGTAATGGCACTTTGAGGGAAAACATTTGTGATATTTATTGTCTTATTTCACTTTTATTTCGCTTTTATGCACTATTTTGTGGATAACAGTTTATAAATTTGATCGATAATTGTTTATTAAGCATTTGCAAGAAATATTTTGCATTCAATTAGATTCGCCGCCGAAAATGTTTTCCCTCAAAGTGACTAAGCTGCTTGACACTGACGTATTCGTGGAGTGCCCTATGTTCACACGGGCGATATTATTGTTGAGAAGAATTATTCTCGTTTTACTCCGAACAGTTAAATTGTATTTTAGAAAAATGTAAGTTTCCAATACTATATGGAATAAATTGATTATGTATTTGGAAAGACTTTTTTATGGAGTTGAAATGAAACTTGTATTTTATTTAATTATCGAGGCTACGGACTTTTTTTTGGTTAGTTAAAAAAAATAATATATATCGGTTGAAATTTTGAACCGTTTCCTACAATTTCAGCTTCGGTTCGGCCTAACTGAATAGGCTTTCTGATTTCCTTAAGACATTTGTAAAATTTCGTTAAGCATAAAAAGGAGAATATTCGGGTCTATTATCGTATCCGATCGTAACAAATTTTTCTCCGATTTGTACGAAATCTACGAATTTTCTATCATCATAGCCGTTCCGATTACTCAATCGTAGATTCCTCAGACAAAATTCAAAGTATGCGTTGAAATGTCAAAATGAAAGCAACGCGTCACGATTTCATGCGGTGTATGGCGATTGTTTTGTTACTTTTCTCTCCGATTGTCTCCGACAGTCAAATGCTTGCGGAACTTTGGCGTATGCGGACGAAAAAAATAAAATTTGTGAAAAAGCAATCAAACATGGAATCTGCTATATTTGCTGTATTTCTTAAGGATCTTCTCTTTTCTTTACTAGAAGCTTTTTGCTCATACCGTTCTGCTTCCAAAAATAGTGCTGCACTTTCCATGATTCTTTCACAATGAAAATTAATGTTTATTTATTTGCAAACATTATTGTTTTATGTCAACTACATGCATCGGTGCGCGTCTATATTTCTGTTACGATTCGGATACCATGAACAAAATTAATTCTCCGATCGGAACTTTTCTCCGATCGGAGATTTCTCCGAACGGATACGATGATAGACCCCATTATAGAACTTCTAAAATGATTTCGGAAAATCTTCTTGGAGGCCGCGTTCGCAGATCTTTTAAAAGCTTCAAATTCTATAATAGTCCTTGTACGATCTATAAGAAGTATTAACGAGCGCTATTCGAAACCTTAGGGAAATTAAGGTTTGACAGATAGCTTCAGATATGTTTCTATAAAAGTAAACACGCAGGTGTAATAGAAATATGCATTTTCCATAAATGGGTCTTATAATACCTATTGAACAATACAGCTCTTACAGAGGTTGTAGAAAAATGGGGGAAAAAAGAATAATTCTGTAGTGCGTATATAAACTTCTTGATTCTTGATTACTTTGATTACTTGAAGTAATCGTTACAAAGTAACGATTACTAACGATTCCTTACACCACTACTTACGGTATAAAACTCTGGGGTTGTACCTACCTGCAATACAAATTTAAATAACTTACAAACGTTTGAAAATAAGTTGCTTAGGTCATTTGTAAATGCACCATGGTATATAAGAAACGGTTCGAGACGAAATAGAGAGTTTCACGCGAAAACATAGAAATCGGCTATTAGATCACGCTAGCTAATCCAACGATATTGGCATTCTTGATTAGTCGAATTTATTACGCCGTCTGCAAAGAACAAAACCTTCCGACTTGGTGCGGTGAACACAAAACCGCTTTAAAATCGCGGAATAAGCAGGCACTTTCACCGGAAAGTTACCTGCAACACGTTACTTAACTTCGTTAAAAATAAATTGCTAGATAAGTTTAAACTTAGTTGCAATCGGGAAGTGGAGGTGGTTTTAGTGTAGTAATAATCTCACACTTCTATGAGCACGCGTTTTTCGGTCCTCATAGAGCCTGATGCAGGTTTTGCACCTGCCCACGGTTCCGTATTATCGCCACACGATATCGTTTAGACGATAGTCTTGCTTCACGTAACATTGAAAATGAATATCGTCTTGGCGGTAAAATATTCGCTTTACGTAAGTCAATAATCGTCAAAGCGCTTTCGTAAAAACGATAGAGCTTAGACGTTAGCTAAAGAGGCATCATCTTGTAATTACTTGAGTGTTAGTTTCCACATCATTATAAGAAAATATGACTTTTTAGACATCCACATTGCATTGATCAACTCAATTCAATCTGAATATGGAGAAAGTATCTATAAGATTGTATAAACATAGGTACTCTTAAAAAAATTAAATGACACCATCATGCTCATCAGTAACTGAACTGTGGTATCAAATTGGATCAACTGACATTGTACCGAATTAAATGTCTGACCCAATATGCCTAAGCCAGTTACAAGTATAATCCCATGCAATTTGTCTTTTTTCCCACAAAAGACAGATGTCTTACAGCTTTACCAAGACAAACACCCATTATACAAATACTAATCCCCCCACAATGTCAGCTAGGCCTCTCTCTCCAACCTCCAAATATCCAAAAATACACAAACATATTTACATATTCCACGACATTCACAATTTTATTTCTCTTGTTGAAGGCCTTCAAGATCTTTCTAATCTAAGGCTCCTCCAAAAAAGGAGTTAAATAGAAAACCGAAATGAAATACAAAAAACGAAAGAAAACAAAAAACTCCGCAAAGGCTTTATTGCATTTAGAGTCAGTGGATTTTTAGTATGCTTGAACAGGTTCAACAGCAACACATTTTGTGCGTGTGTACTCGAGACATCGGTGATGGTCCTTGAACCAAATCGATATGGAAAAGGAAAGGTTCATGTAGCTGCTTGCTTGCTTGCTTTGGGAGGCAGCAGTGTGAAACGAAGCATTCATTCGTGAGAATAGCTCGGTGGCAGAGAACAAACTCAAACACAAAACGCACGATGGCATACAAGGCAAAACGTGATGCCAGCAGAAATTCTTGATGGAATGGTAAATAATCGATTCGATTATCTTGATTGTGCCGAATTATTTGACTTTTTTATTTTATTATCGGGATGTTGAATGTTTCCCATATATGTAACATCAATGTGGATTGTGTTTGAGCTTCAGGGAAGATAATATGAACTATTTCTGTGAATTTCACAAGTTGATGATAAAATTTCAAAAAAAATCAAAGCCAATTGCGTTTTCTGAATTTTTACCAAAACCCGGAAATGCCAGTTTTATTACAATCACTTCAGACACATGGATACTGATCAAAATCTTAAAAGCAATTTTCAAACCAGGTTAACAAAAATCAAAGCTATTACTGTTGGAAGTAGAAAAGCTAGCTACTTTATAAGAGCTTTAAGAAGGATTCAAGCTTATGTTCTAGGGAAATTCATAAAACTGCTTCAACCAAATTAATTGTAAAATTCTTCCATCCGTTCAGAACTCCACTATTCCACTATTCTGACTTATAATGGCGCTGTAGTTTATTGACAGTCTGTGACTCTAACGAAAAACCTTCTTCCAGCAGCTCATCTCAAGGCATTAAACCTTTGACGATCCAAGTCTTGAACCCATTTAGTATGAAAGGTGCTAAATAAGGCATGAAACAAAATTAAACAAGGAAGCTTGTGGAATTCTCAAAACCCACATCCTTCTTAAGCTGGCCAAGTTGTAGCTATCTATCGAAAATGAACATAAATGTATACATACACTGCGCGTGAATGGCAATTTCGCTATCAAATTTTGTGTCTGGGGTTTTTCTACCAAACCGGGTATAGAGAAGCTGATATCCTGATAAACTAAAAAAACACATAGAAAAATCAGTATGAGAACGAGCAGGAAGTTTTATTTACGTGTCCCGTTGTCGTTGCATGTCTATATATTCGCACTATGATAATATCGATAAAGCACAAGAATCAGAAATGTGAATTTTCTGTACAGCATTGGAGGGAATGGAAAGAGGAAACACGACCGTGCTTACAATATACATCTATGTAATGGTTGTTTTTATATTCCTGTGATGTTCTTGGATCTTTTAAATAAAAAAAAATATTAAAGCAATATAATGATAAAAATGATTACTTTGGGGAATATTATTTCTAAATTAACTATTTTGATGAGTTTTAATAGAACACGTAGTAGGTAAGATGTAATCGTGTGTTTCTATATGTTCAGTTCAAACACATCATTAGAAGAATCTTTATTTTTTGGTGTTGACGCATTATTATAAAATAATTGAAAACGAAATATTTTGAACTTTTCTAGATGATTACGAAGCAGATTTTAATTCGAAGACAAAAGATACATGACTATACTTTTCATTATTTTTTTTTTGTGAATTGAACATATCAATTTATAGATTTTGGATTGAAAATATTCTTAATTATTTGAAAATGTTATATTTCTTATTTAAATAAACGTTTAATTGTCATTTGAATTTTCGAAGTTATAAAATTCATACTTTACATACATTTGTGTAAACTATGGCGTATGAGTTCTTTTTTTGTTCGCTGAGTTTTGGTTCGAGTGATCCTCCCACCGAAGTCCAGAAATTGCTTGATATACATTTGTGACAGCACTTACTTCAGAAGTATGAGCTTTTTGCTTAGTTCTTTTGACACACTTTCAAGGGAAAGAGGATTAAAACACCATTTCGCAGCATAATATGGGCTGGGCATGAACAATACAAGTCTTAGTGCACTTACTATATGATAATCTGTTCATTCGGATATTGAAGTGGTGATTGGTCTCATGTCAAAAAAGAATCAAGGGGATAACTTATGCTTTAAAAAAAAATTATAACAAACAAACAAAATTTAATATTCGTACGTTTAAGTATCTCTCTTCATCACATTTGTTAGACCTATTCTTGAGTATGCCAGTCAAGTTTGGTCTCCTTATCAAACCACCCACTCATCTAGAATTGAAGCTGTGCAACGTAGGTTTCTCCGCTTCGCCTTACGAAATCTTCCATGGTCTGATCTTCTTTTCCTTCCCCCTTACGAACATCGGTTACAACTGATTGACTTAAACACCCTTGCTTAACGTCGTGCTGTTGCAGACATACTCTTCGTTCACCAAGTCATTACAGGAGCCATCGATTCTCCGCCTCTTCTTGAATTAATTTTTTCACCAATCCACGTAACCAAATATCTGTCCCCTTCCTTCGCTTTCCTACTCACCGAACCAACTATGCCCATTTTAACTCAATTTCAAGAATGTTACGATTAGCCAATAGGGCACAGCATCTCCTTGATTTTAACCCAAGTGTATCCTCCCTTAGAAAAAACCTTTACTCTAATTATCCCTAACCCCCTTCTCTTTAGTTTTTAGTTAGAATAAGTTGTTTTTAGATCGTTTAAGTTATCTAATTATTGTTATTATTATATAAGCTTGAATTAAGAGAAATAAATAAATTAAAATTTAAATTAAATTAAATTAAATAAATTATCCAATTTTAGTATTTACTTGCTGATGCCCGTGACATTGTCCGCGATCAAATTTTAAATTTTCACCTTCTAGCTCACAATCAAGTCCCAATAATAAATAAGAATGTGGAAAGTGGTCCTCCTACTCAAAAAAAAGTGTGTCATATGCAATGTACTGGACAAAATTACGCACTAATCGAATTTGCCTATTTTTGATATCTTTGCTTCAAAAATCATCAATAAACTAGCCTTGAGCAGTCAGGAAGAAAACTCATTACTTGTCTTGAACGTTTTTACTTGCGATATAGGTAGGTACCTTAAAGCAAGTTTTGGATTAATGCAAACGAAAATCGAAGTAACCATCAAACATGACATTACGATGATAGAGAACATTTTTTTTTTTTTTTTTTTTTTTTTTTTTTTTTTGTCCGTGGGTAGGTGCAAAACCTGCATCAGGCTCTATGAGGACCGGAAAACGCGTGCTCATAGAAGTGTGAGATTCTTACTACACTAAAACCACCTCCACTTCCCGATTGCAACTAAGTTGAAACTTATCTAGCAATTTATTTTTAACGAAGTTAAGTAACGTGTTGCAGGTAACTTTCCGGTGAAAGTTTCTGCTTATTCCGCGATTTTAAAGCGGTTTTGTGTTCACCGCACCAAGTCGGAAGGTTTTGTTCTTTGCAGACGGCGTACTAAATTCGACTCGTCAAGAATGTCAATAATCGTTGGATTAGCGTGATCTAATAGCCGATTTCTATGTTTTCGCTCGAAACTCAATTTCGTCTCGAACCGTAGGAATCCCGAGATCCCTGTGAAGATCTTCGTTTCTTATATACCATGGCGCATTTACAAATGACCTAAGCAATTTATTTTCAAACGTTTGTAACATATTTAAATTTGTATCGCAGGTACAACCCCAGAGTTGTATACCATAAGTCCAGACAGGTTTAAGTACCTGCCTGTATAAAATCAACTTATTATCAATACTAAGCTTGGAATATTTACTGAGTAGCCAGTTCATATCTCTTAATTTACTTTTTAATTCTTCGCATTTCTTTTTTACGTGCGGCTTCCATTTTAATTTCGCGTCTAGAGTCATTCCCAGATATTTTGCCTCATTCGCAAATGGTACACGACCGGTATTAAGAAAGACGGGCAATCTATTTATTTTTTTATACGTAAAGTCCACGTGGACTGACTTTTGTTCATTGAGCGCTATTCGCCATGTTTTTGTGCACTCATTAACATTATTAAGAGCATTTTGTAATTTAATCGTAGCTTCGTTAATCGTTTTGCCTACTGCTAGTATTGCAGTATCATCAGCAAACGTTGCTACGATAGTGTCTTCTGTTTGAGGTATATCACGTGTAAATAGAAGGTACAGAATTGGACCTAAAACACTACCTTGTGGTACCCCAGCCACTATTTCTTTGAAATTAGAATATTCATTTCCGTGTCTTACACGAAAAAGTCTGTTTTCTAGATATTCGTTTAGAATTTTATAAAGTCCTTCAGGCAGAACTTGTCTTAATTTGATAGAGAACATGACAAAAAGTATAGGTGGCACAATTCTGTCTGTCTGTCTGTTCGGCTACAGCGTAAACAGCTGGATCGATTTTAATTATGGAATTTAGTGATTCTGCCCACATTATTTTTTCATTTTTTTCTAACATCAAATAACGGTACTTGCCATACAATTTTTTGTTTGCCCAAAAATGGCTCTACAACTTTTCTTAAACAAAATTCAATAAATTTCATTTAGTAAAGACTATCTTTTAATGGCAAATCATTTTTCAAAAACTGGTTATTAATGGTATGTTGTGCCTCCCAAAGAACCATTTTATTATTTTGGATTACCTTCAATAAAGTTCTTATGATTTCAATAATTTTTTTTTATACTGAAGCTTCTGAAAAATATAAACCGTTTTTGCTACCAATATTTTCCAAAAAATATTTTTTGGATTTTTAAAAAATATTTTTTAATAACATTTTTTTTTTTTTTTTTGAAAATCAAATATACGACGTGATATATTGTTTTGAAATTCAATACATAAAAGTTTTTTAATATCTTCTAAAATATTTTTAGAAAAAATTTTACTTTTGTGAAAATATATCGGTACCTTCCCTACAAAAGTTAAAAAAGCGTTAAGGGAAATACTTTTTCTCAAATACGACTACTACGATCTTGATTGAACTTTTTTCCTAGGTCAATATTAGTGCGATCTATACCACAAACAAATATTAAATTTGAAACTTAGCAACTATTAGTAGTACCACTCGTAGAATGTTTTTTTATTTTGAATTTTCTCCTTATCAGCTGATCGGATTTAGATACAAATTTTTATTTGTCCGGTACCTTATGTATATCTGTGAAATGGTTAACATTTATGTACTATCGACGTATCTGGCTACAGCCCTGGTACTGGTATATACCGTGGTGGACACATAAATAGCACACTTTAACCTTCATTTGGTTAATTGCATACAGGCCTGAGCTTTAATTTTAAAGTAACGGGATCTCTCTTTGTTTTAATTATATGAAAACAGGAGAAAATGAACCCGTTAAATTTTTATGTTTTTTCCATTACCTATTCGAATTTGTAAAAATGGTCGTGAATCATCATTGTTGAAGCGTGGTCATTTAATTAGCACAGTTCGAGTTACATTCAAAGCTGATTAATAATTTAATGTTTAACATAATTTATTGGAACGGTAAGTCTATTTGTGAGATCAATTTAAAATAAGTTGCTATAAAAATATACGATAGACTATGAAAATATACGACAGATATGGGAAAAGGACCACATTGTTCATCAGAAAAAAGGGTTTTAATAAACGAGTTGAAAGCTCAAGGAAGAACCGTAAGTGAAATATCGGAAGTATTAAACTGTTCCAGGAAACTAGTTTATAATGCAATTCGGCATCTTGACACTTATGGAACTACAAAAATCGTTTCTAGAGCCCCGCGTGCAAGAAAAACGAGTGTAAGAGAGGACAATTTAATACACAGAGCTTCGACTGCAGACCCATTCAAAACTTCGAAGCAAATAAAATCAGATGTTCAGTCACAATACGGAATTTCTTTGTCTTCCCGAACAATACGACGACGCCTGAATGAAAATCACTTAAGAGGCTGCATAGCCCAGAAAAAGCCATTTGTTTCGAAAAAGAATTTAAAGTGCAGAATTCAATTTGCAAAGGAGCACCTCCGAAAACCTATAAATTTTTGGAAAAACATGTTATGGAGTGATGAATCGAAGTTTTGCAGATTCGGGTCGGATGGAAAAAAATATGTTTGGCGTCCACCTAACCAACAACACAACCCAAAATACACACTCAAGACAATAAAACATGGAGGGGGAAATGTTATGGTGTGGGGAGCTTTCTCTTGGCACGTTGTGGGTCCAATAGTCAAAATCAACACAAAAATGGACCAACATGTGTATAAGAACATTTTGGAAGATCACATGATTCCCTATGCTGACGACAATTTGCCATTGACCTGGCGATTTATGCACGACAATGATCCGAAGCATACTTCTCGCCTGGTGCAATCGTGCTTTGAAGGTAATTTTGTCAATGTATTGAATTGGCCGGCTCAGTCTCCCGATCTCAACCCAATTGAGAATCTGTGGAATGACATTGAACGCCAAATAGAAGGTCAAAATCCTAAAAACCTCAATGAACTGTGGGAAAACATCAAAAGTGCCTGGTATGCAACGCCAATAGAACGCTGCAGAAAATTAGTGGAAAGTTTGCCAAGAAGATGTCAAGCTGTCATTGCAAACAAGGGATTTCCAACAAAATATTAAATTAAATGTTGAAATTTTAAGGTTCTATAGCTTTTTCAGGTAATGTGCTAATTATATGTCCAAGCAATAACATCAACTTTGAAATAACTGTGTTACTTTTGTTTATTTTTTACAGTTGTGACTGGATCAAAAACAAAAAGATGGATTTTTTATAGATCACATAATGTGTTAGCTTTCAAAAATCTACTAACTTATTATATAGTTAAGCCCAAACTGTTTTTTTATTCAAATTTAATAAAAAATCAAAATGAATAAAAATGTGTGCTATTTCCATGTCCACCACTGTATATTTACATTAGGGTGGTCCTTATATTGGGTTTTTTTGAAATTCCAACTTGGATAGGCATCAAATGACTCTTAATAGAGAACAAAATTTTTCTTAATATTTTCAGATTTTTATTTCACCCCCTCTGGTCTTCCTTTTTTCACTTCAAGGTACCAATAATGGAGTTAGGGTGATTCGTATAACACCCGAAAAAAAATCAAAACTTATAGATTAGATTCAGAATAGAAAAAAATCGTATTGGAGAGGGGGTCTATTTCCCCCCGTTCAGGCGGGAGGGGAAATTTTTTTAAATTTGACCCAAAATAGAAAAAAAATTATTTAAAAACAACGGGACCACTTACAATGGCATGCTTAAGCTTTTTTCAAAGCCATGAATCCAGTCTCTAATATGTTTTATAAATCAAGTTTTTGCTGTAAATAAGTAATTTCTAAAAAAAATAATTTTCAAACGTAAAAAATTATTAATTTTGTTTTTATTTTTAAGCTTGAAAGTTATTTTTTCAAAAACTATTTACAATAAATACTTGATTTAAAAAGCATATTAGAGTGGATTTATGGTTTTAAAAAAAGGTAGAGCATGTCATTGTAAGTGGTCATGTTGTTTTTTAATAATTTTTTTCTATTTTGTGTAATTTTTTTTAAAAAGTACCCCTCCCGCCTGAACGGGGGAAAATAGACCCCCTCTCCAATACGATTTTTTTCTCGTCTGAATCTAATCTATAAGTTTTGATTTTTTTTCGGGTGTTATACGAATCACTCTAACTCCATCATTTGTACATTGAAGTGAAAAAAGGGAGACCAGGAGGGTGAAATAAAAATCTGAAAAAATTAGGAAAATTGTTTTTCAACGTTTTAAATCGAATGGGGGCTATCCAAGACAATTTAAAGACCACCCTAATGTACATAATGATTTTTGTAAAGTCTCTCAAAATGGTTAACTTTGTAGTGTAATAAGAATAACCATTCATTAATTAGTTCATTCAAACGTAAACAAAAATAATCATGTAAACAAATCCATACAATAAAATAAATTCTGTAATACAACCAATTGCATTGATACATAACACCTATTTTCGTTGTCCCCTTTGACCAACGAAGCTGAGAGCATTGACGTCGCTTTGATGACGATGCATTATGAATGACACAGAATGTATTTTACTACACTACTCCAGAAAGCAATGAGTAATAGAATTGTCCCCAATAATTTGTAAGAATATATCGATAATTTTTAAGTATAAATAGTTGTGAATTTTGAATAATAAAATCATTCTTGATCATACTTTACACGTTGACTTGAATCATTTATATGCACCTTTTGCCACTTCTATTATATATATATATTACTTCTAATATATTTATATAATACTATCAGCGAGTTGCGCTTTATCTAGCAAAATAGGGCATTCTCAGTAGTACCACCACATGGCGATCTTGCCAGCCTGTTAGGTTAACGAAAAATACTTTTACCAACAGGAAGCAGACAAATAATTGATGTCATACTGCAAAGAGATTCTGGATACGTTGTTCGAAGAGCTAGACCAGCCATACTCCCCGGACAACTCAGAGGAACAGATAATAGAATATATCCCGGAAGGTGCGGAACATATAACACCAGCATATACAGCAACAAGCAAGACTGCCGGACCCCAACCGCTTTCAATAGAAAGATACAGGGCAAGAAATAAAGCAAAAAACCAGACGCAAGAAGACTCAGATAAGACTAAGCCGACCCGAAGGAAGAGAGGAGGCAAGGCTGTTAAGTTAAGACAGCAAAAAGCAGAGCTGTACAGGATTATAAATATAACGACCGACAGGAAACTAAAGAACAGACTGATAAAAAAATTATATATTTTGAATAAGGAAGGGACAGCCCAATTCAAAAGAGGTGATAAACAACAACCTAAGCAATAATGGCTCAAGCCAAATATTTAACTCTAATAACATAAATATTTATATATTAATAATATTAATAATTTTTTTATTTTTAAAAATCCATTCATACTATAAAAAGTATGTTAAAAAACAAATAGTTAGAAACAGAATAAACCATTTATAAAGATAATTTTATAAGTTTTTTTTTCTTTCTCATGATATTTTAAATACTCTGTCAAAAATATTAAACAACAATTTAAAAACTAAATTTTTTTTTTTTGATATGGATATATTAAATACTTTGTCAAAAATATTAAATAATTTAAAGAAAAATCCAAACAGGGAATATACTCAAGAATATATAAATAAAATCAAAAAGGAAATTGAAAATACAAGGGAAGAGATACTTATAGAACTATCAGATAAGAAAGAAATAGAAGAAATATTAACAAATTTTAGAGGAATAGAAAAACAAATTCTAGAATTGCTCATACTAAAAAAAGAAAAGAAAGAATTAGAAACTATGGCAAAGTTTGAAATACTAGTAGCTGCAAAGCTTATAACAGAATTCAATGGTGAGTCAAAGAACTTATCAAATTTTTTAGGACTAATTGAATTTTATAACGATACATTAGTTGAGGACTTAGAGAAGAAGAAGCTGATCAAATTTGTAATAGCAACAAAAATAGTTGAAAAAGTAAGAAACAGACTTTTAACATTAGAAAATCAACCAGAATTTTTTCCTGATTTTAAGAAGGCTTTGACAGAAATTTACAAACCAAAAACAAATCCATTGAAAATACATAGTGAGTTAGCAAGATCACAACAAGGAACTCAAGAAGTAAATAGATTTGCAGAAAAAATTGAATTACTGATATCTCAATTAAATGAGATACAAATAGCTGAACAAGGTGAATCAAATAGAAGAGTTATAATAAAATTAAATGATCAGTTAGGACTAAATGCTTTCAAAAACGGACTGAATGAAGCTACAAGACAAGTTATACAAGCATCTAGAATTAGCACATTCAGTGAAGCTATAAAGATAGCTACTGAAGTTGAAGTCTCTTCACGACAAAATAATGTCATGCAATTTAGAACAAACTTTAGAGGTGGACACCGATATAACAATTCTCACACTAGATTCAATAATAACAATGATAGACAATACAATAACAATAGTTATAGAAATAGCTACGAAAGAAACAACAGTTTTAATAGAGGTAATGCTAGAAGTAGAGGTACTGCAAGAGGATACCATAATAACAACACTAGGTCGGAAAACATAGGTGTCCCCGGTCAGCAGAATCGGGGGAATCAAAGAAGGTTTTAAATTTCTATGGGGAATATGATACAAATTTCGTTAGCATAAGAATAAAACATTTAAACAAAACTTACAAATTTTTAATTGACACCGGCGCAGATATTTCTGTTTGTAAAGAATATCTGGTAAAAGAATTAAATAAGAAATCGACATGCCAAATAAACGGCATTACAAATAAAATAATATTTTCTAAAGGTGTATCAAATCTAGAACTCATGATAGGAGAAGGTAATGTAGAACATGAATTTCACGTAGTCAATGAAGAATTAAATATAACTACTGATGGTATATTAGGAAGAGATTTCCTCAAAGCTTATAACCGTAAAATAGATTATGAAACTTGTGTGCTTGTAGTATTAGTACAAGATGAAGAAATAATACTATCAGCGAGCTGCTCTTTATCTAGCAAAATAGGGCATTCTCAGTAGTACCACCACAACTTATTTAAAATATAAAGTTTTGACCGTTTTTTTAGATAGGAACATTATTAAAATGTTTATAAAACTTAAACTAACACATTTTAAAAGAAGCTTGCGCTGCCGTGACTTAGCGACACGCCTGCTCGTTACATATTCAAGAAACCGAATCCAATGTTCTGAATACTTGCTAAATTGCTAAAAAAAATTGTATGGCAGGTACCGTTATTTTTGGTTCTAAAAAAAATGAAAAAACGTGTGGGCATAATCACCAAAAACCACTATGTACCAAGTTTGAAGAAAATCGATCCAGCTGTTTAGGCTGTAGGCGAACAGACAGACAGACAGACAGAATTGTGCAATTCACTTTTTTGGTGTTCTCTATCATCGTAATATCATCTTTGATTGTTATCTCAACATTTTTTTTTTGCACGAATCCATAACTTGCCCTATAGTACCTGTATCGCAAGTAAGAAAAATAAAATATAGAAGAGTTGACATCGGAACAAAAATTATTGATCTTTAATTATTTTAATTTATTGAAATAAAGTTTTGATTTAAGATGTACAGCCCCCCTCCTCCTACCTGTGTGCCTACAGAAGGACAATGTTGAATGTTTTCCAGTTTTAAAAGAATTTTTGTCCGGAAGCTTTGTGGGGCTTAGAGCTGATATTCGCAAAGATCATAGGATGATTACTTTCTAGGTACTAATTTAGACATCGGTACATGGGCACAAAATCCAATTAAAATGAAAGCTCACTCTATGACGCTAAGTACTTACTTACTTACTTACTTACTTAAGGTGACGCTACAGTCCGGGGTGGACCATGGCCTCAACCAACAAGCTTCTTCCAGCCGGCTCGGTTTCTAGCTAGCTGTCTCCAGTTTCGCACGCCAAGTTGGTTGAGGTCCTCTTCAACTTGCGTGCGCCACCTTTTACGCTGTCCACCTCTACTGCGTTGTCCCACGGGGTTGGATTCAAAGACTTTCCGGGCCGGAGCATTGGTGTCCATTCGCTCTAGGTGACCCAGCCATCTTAGTCGCTGGCTTTTCACTTTTGTGGCTAGGTCGGTGTCGTTGTACAGCCCATACAGTTCGTGGTTGTATCTTCTCCTCCATTCCCCATCTATGCAGACGGGACCAAAAATCACCCGGAGAATTTTCCTCTCGAAACAGCCTAACGCGTTCTCATCCACCGTTTGCAGTGTCCATGCCTCTGCACCATACATCAGGACCGGGATGATAAGCGTCTTATACAGGGACAGTTTAGTTGCTCGAGAGAGGGCTTTGCTTCTCAATTGCCTTCTTAGCCCGAAGAAACAGCGATTGGCAAGAGTAATTCTTCGTTTGATCTCAGCACTGGTATAGATCGCTGAGTTTATAGCGGATCCTAGGTAGACAAAGTCTCTGACCACCTCAAAATTATAGCTGTCTATAGTGACGTTCTGTCCGAGACGTCGGTGTTGGGTGCCCTTTCTTGTTGACAGCATATACTTCGTTTTGCTTTCGTTCACCGTTAAACCCATCTTCTTGGCTTCCTTCTCAATACTCACAAAAGCACCACTGACATCACGCTTCGTTCGTCCGATTATGTCAATGTCGTCAGCGTAAGCGAGTAATTGGACGGACTTTTGAAAGATTGTGCCTCTAGTGTTGACGTGAGAGTTTTGCACTATTCTTTCAAGAACGATGTTGAAGAAGTCGCATGACAGCGCGTCGCCTTGCCTTAAACCTTTTTTGACATCAAAGATGTTGGTGAGGTCTTTGCCGACCTTGATGGAGCAGCGTGCATCCATCGTTATCCTTCACAAACGGACGAGTTTGGCAGGGATACCAAAACTAGACATTGCTCTATATAGCTCGTCTCTATAGATGCTGTCATACGCGGAAATCGATAAAAAGGTGGTGGGTATCGATTTGAAACTCCTGGGTTTTCTCCAAGATCTGCCGTAGTGCGAATATTTGGTCGATGGTGGACTTCCCTGGCCTAAAGCGACACTGATATGGACCTATCAGATTGTTGACGAATGGCTTCAGGCGTTCACAAAGTTCGGCAGAGAATATCTTGTAGGCGATATTAAGAAGACTGATGCTTCTGTAGTTGGTGCAGTCCAGAGGATCGCCTTTCTTGAGGATCGGTTAAACAATGCTGAGGTTCCATTCATCGGGCATGCTTTCCTCCGACCATATTTTACAGATGAGCTGGTTGCATACTCCTAACCAATTCATCGCCAGCCGCTTTGAATAGCAAAGCCGCAAGGCCATCGGCTCCAGCAGCTTTATTGGACTTAAGTTTAGATTTTGCATAATAGCGGAATTCGGTTCGTCATCGCCGTTATACAATTTACAGAAATGATTTTTTCATATCCTCAGCACCGACTGCGATTCTACCACGATGTTCCCCTGATCGTCTTTGCAGGCTTCGGTTCGGGCCTTGTAACCTTGGGAGGTTCTTTTTACTTTTTGGTAAAACTTCCGAACTCCTCGATCGCGCGCTTCTCATGCTCTTTCTTCTTCCTTCTAAGAAGCTTGTGTTCTTCTCTCCTCTTCTGCTCGTAGAGCTCGCGAGCAGCTCTGGTCCTTCTATGCAGCGCCGCTTTGTATGCCTGTTGTTTGGCTGCATGTACTTGCCGGCACTCTTCGTCGAACCAGGGGTTTCGCTGTGGTGGTCGTGCAAAGCCCAGCACGTCAGAGGCGGCATCTCTGATGGCTTCCTGGCAGTTTTTCCACTGGTTCTCGATGACGCTAAGTAGGTATACACGAAAACGCATCTCTATTAGAGCTGTAGATGGAATTCTTTTTCATTAAAATATGTTTTTTATCAACTAAACTTAATATGTAGATCGAAACTGGTCCATTCCCATGATCTTTAAATAAAGCTTTCGAGCAAAGAACTTTAACTTTAAAACAATTTATTAATCAATCTATGATACTCTTTCATTCTTCGCACTAGTTTTGATGGAATAGCTATCTCAATCTTGAATGAGAAGTAAACAGTTTTTGAAACTTGTCGTTTTTCATTTTTGGCAATCGTTAAGTGTTGGGGTTCCAAAATATATTTTGACCCTCTTTAGGGTTCTGCAGCTAAGAAAGTTTGGAAACCACAGCACTAAAGGATTGATTTGAAAATCTTAAAAAAAGAACAAAATTGTTCTTAAAAAAATAAAGCTAATACAGACCCATTTTTTGGAAAAATCCTTTTAATTTTCCATCTTCGATTAGTTCTTAGAAAATGTATTCAATAGGTACATTTATTCCTTAGTGAAATTTTACATAATTTGTCTGCTTAAAATTCCCTTAAAGCTCATTGATTAATTTAATTAAATTCGAATCAATATCATGCCTATCAACAACATTACATTTTTCAGTCATTCCCTTCGTTACAGTAATTTTTGCTATTAAGTTCAAGACTAATCAGGATAATTAAATGAAATTCCGTATACAAAAAAAAGAAAAAATCTATTCTTTTTAACAGAAAAGAAAAAAACTCCTTTCACTTTTCATCAAAGCCATTTTGCCAGAATGTTTCCAATTATGTATTTGCAAACAAAACAGTAGGTAGCCATTCAATAGAAGGTACACCAGGTGGTGATAAATTTGTCTGATGGTTCACAGTGCTATGCCAAACCTTTTATCTCGTCCATCTCGTCATTCTCTAGCATTTCACGTCCCATAACACCCATTCCACCCGTACAAGCCCGCCCATTCTATCCTATAAATAATTGTTAGTCCTGGAAGAAGGTGTTCGTCTCTATTGTCCTGGTAAAGTCTTCTGTGATATTTCTTGTCGAATAAATTAATTATTTAGCCCTCCCGTGGTGCTGGCTCTCTGCTTTGTCTTCTCATCATTACGTCAACGCTTCGGTGCTCTTTTTTGAAAATTATAATAATAATTCCTTGTGACTTCAGTTTGGAATTTACAAAATAAACTATAAAACCAAAGTGTATTACTGGGTTACATGAACAGGCGCCAAAAGTATTAAGTGGATTTTAAACTTTAATATGCAGATTTTTATTTGCTTAAGAAACTTTGACGAAATTTAAAGAATACTGAAGAGCAGAGTTATCAAAATGATTAGATTAATGTAGGTATCTTTGATCTGGATTTTGCTTGTAAAAATTAGGTTTAGGTTACTTGTATGACCCTAGTTAATGAATTGGAGTTTGGGACCGACGTGATTGTACTATAGACAGTTTACGCTTATTAACATCAACATTTTTTCTACATACACGAAACCAATACTTGCTCTACCGTTTTTACGAAGCATGACTTTGATAGAATTTACACCACCAACAGATACAAAACAAAATTAAAATTCCATCTGAAGAATATTCAGAGCTCCCCCTCCCACCCAGACTGACTCCCTTTTGCACAACCCTAGAAGGACTTCGATAAATCAATGTTTTATTCTATTTTGGAAATTTTGTTCAGATGTTTTCTTCAATTGATTTTAAGTAGCTGCTTTTTATTACAAGTGAGTTTATTTCAAATCAAATACAATGCTTAATTATCTTAATTAAAATCAATTTATTAAAAAGTGTACCTACGTTAATCCAGGAGATATTTTTTGTCTACGGTTTTCCTTATATTCTTAAAACGATTAAAAATTTATTATTATCAATAGTTATCGCTCTTGTAAATTAAATACTTTAAATTGTAAAATGTTATTGATTTTTTTTTCTAAAGTCCTTAAACGTTTTCCTGTCGTGATAGAGTAGAACGGCAATTTTAAAATGGATAAAACAGGACTAATTTAAATTGTGCAAGGAATCTAGTTTTTTGTTTGCAGTAAAGAACCTCTAAAAGGGTTTATGCTTGTTATATATATTATACACAAACGCTCGTCTCACTGGCTAAGGAATCAATGAACCATTCAATTGATTACTCTATTCACCTTCTTAGGATTGAAAGGACGTTCGCTTACTTTTTCAACCTTTGGCGAAGTTGGCAGCAAACGGTCGTTTGTTTTTTTCTTTTTCTTTAACAACTATCCTTTAGCAAATATAAATCTATTGAGACGGAGTATAAAATAGCTATCAACATCCTCTTAAGTGGATTACCTGCTTTGAAATGATTTTTTGTGCTATATGCCA
The DNA here is from genome assembly GCA_963921185.1 of Dasysyrphus tricinctus. Taxonomy (NCBI): domain Eukaryota; kingdom Metazoa; phylum Arthropoda; class Insecta; order Diptera; family Syrphidae; genus Dasysyrphus; species Dasysyrphus tricinctus. Next base: position 69,093 of record CAWUEQ010000027.1, on the reverse strand, counting down.
GTTGTGTTGGTTTTTTTTTTACTATTTTCTATTTTGGTTTTTTTTTTCAAGACGAGAAATTTTTATTTTTTTGTTCGATCTTTTGGGGAAACAAAAAGGATTCTTTTGTGAAAATTTAAATTCATTTGTATTGTGTATTTTGTAACTGACCCACTCAGAAACTTTTGTCATTTTTAATTCGCATTTCGTTATTTTGGAATCTTGTAGTTTAAACAATGGAATTAAGTCAGAGAAACTTCTTTTCTGTAAACTTGACATTTTCGAACAACTTAATTAATTTTAAATCCAATGTAATAAAATAAAACAACATACAACAACAACTATCCATGCGATAGTAAAAGCACTTTTAGGCAAGTGAATTATCGAAGAAATGTTGGTCCGTTTTTTTTTTTTGTTCAGTGCAGTGACACATGCTGCTAAAGTGTCACGTAACGAATGGCTATAAAAAACATTTTTTTTTTCCTGGGTAGGTTAGGTGCAAAACCGACATCAGGCTCTATGAGGACCGAAAAGCGCGTGCTCATAGAAGTGTGAGATTCTTACTTCACTAAAACCACCTCCACTTCCCGATTGCAACTAAGTTGAAACTTATCTAGCAATTTATTTTTAACGAAGTTAAGTAACGTGTTGCAGGTAACTTTCCGGTGAAAGTTTCTGCTTATTCCGCGATTTTAAAGCGGTTTTGTGTTCACCGCACCAAGTCGGAAGGTTTTGTTCTTTGCAGACGGCGTACTAAATTCGACTCGTCAAGAATGTCAATAATCGTTGGATTAGCGTGATCTAATAGCCGATTTCTATGTTTTCGCGCGAAACTCTTAATTTCATCTCGAACCGTAGGAATCCCGAGATCCCTGTGAAGATCTTCGTTTCTTATATACCATGGTGCATTTACAAATGACCTAAGCAATTTATTTTCAAACGTTTGTAATTTATTTAAATTTGTATCGCAGGTACAACCCCAGAGTTGTATACCGTAAGTCCAGACAGGTTTAAGTACCTGCCTGTATAAAATCAACTTATTATCAATACTAAGCTTGGAATATTTACCGAGTAGCCAGTTCATATCTCTTAATTTACTTTTTAATTCTTCGCATTTCTTTTTTACGTGCGGCTTCCATTTTAATTTCGCGTCTAGAGTCATTCCCAGATATTTTGCCTCATTCGCAAATGGAACACGACCGGTATTAAGAAAGACGGGCAATCTATTTATTTTTTTATACGTAAAGTCCACGTGGACTGACTTTTGTTCATTGAGCGCTATTCGCCATGTTTTTGTCCACTCATTAACATTATTAAGAGCATTTTGTAATTTAATCGTAGCTTCGTTAATCGTTTTGCCTACTGCTAGTATTGCAGTATCATCAGCAAACGTTGCTACGATAGTGTCTTCTGTTTGAGGTATATCACGTGTAAATAGAAGGTACAGAACTGGACCTAAAACACTACCTTGTGGTACCCCAGCCACTATTTCTTTGAAATTAGAATATTCATTTCCGTGTCTTACACGGAAAAGTCTGTTTTCTAGATATTCGTTAAGAATTTTATAAAGTCCTTCAGGCAGAACTTGTCGTAATTTGAATTTGAGGCCTTCGTGCCACATCTTGTCAAACGCTTGCGACACATCCAAAAAGACCGTCCAGCAAATTTTCTTTTCTTCGAGAGCTCTCTCAATTACGTCAGTTATTCAATGCACTTGATCAATTGTTGAATGCTTGGTTCTAAATCCGAACTGATGTTCAGGTATTAATCGTTTCTCTTCTATTATAGGCTGCAGGCGCAGGAGTAGTATTCTTTCAAAAACTTTCGATATTATTGGAAGAAGCGAAATCGGTATATGTAAGAATTCTTTTCATGAGATGGTTTGCCAGGTTTCAAAACCATTATGACTTCCGCAACTTTCCATTGGCTTGGAACATATTCTAGCTCTAGACTCGCATTTATTATATAAAGGAGGTTAATTAATCCTTTATAAGGAAGCATTTTTAATGTTTCCGCTGTTATTAAGTCATACCCCGGAGCCACTGATCTTTATAATACACTGGATAGTGTATTCCTTATAATGTATAACAGTTTCTTTGCTTCCATTTGAAGATGACAATTAGGTGGTCGGCTTCATAATTTGACGTCTGAATTATACAAAAAAAAAAGTATTTTCCAGATAGGGATGTGCGGTATTGAAACAACATCGATTTCAACATCGAAGACCAAACATCGATGTCAATAAATATCGAACCGAAAACATCGATGCTACTTAACATCGATGTTTTTTCAGGTGTTTTTGTTTAAGTTTTTTGTTTGACCAAAGCAAAAAATGCGTCATGCTATGCTCTAATGTATTTTTGCTATCAAAATTTCTGGTGCCGGCTATTTTTTCTTAAGTTTTTTAAAATCGATTTAAGTTTTCATACAAATAAAAAATATGAAGTCATAAGCAAGGTTGTTGCTTTTGATAATGATGATGTTATTTATGTAGATGCTGCTGTTAATGTTGCTGTTGATGATGTTGTTGCAATTGATGGTGCTGTTGTTGGTGTTGCTGATGATAAAAATTTTGCGGATGATATTGTCAGTTATAACTATGCTAATAATGATTGTTGTAGCTCAATCTATTATCAAAATTCTGGAGGTCTACGGACAAAAACAACCAAGTTCTTTAATGCAGTGGTGGACTGTTCGTATCTAGTTATTGCTCTGACTGAAACTTGGTTGTGTGATAACATACTCTCAACTGAACTCTTTGATGCAAGCTATGTTGTCTATAGAAAAGATCGTTGCTGTATCCAGATTTGTTTATCAAGAGGAGGAGGTGTTCTGCTTGCGATCAAATCTTCCCTGAGAAGCAGTTGGGTGAATCTTGATGCTTCATCTGGTTTGATTGAACAAATTTGCGTAAGCGTCGTTTATATTCGTTCTAGTGATGGAGTCACTGTTAAAATATATTATTTTCTATCTTATATTCCTCCTTGCTCCGATATAAATATTTACCTAGCTCATATTTCAAACATAAAAACCATTGCTAACAATTTAGATTTAAATTCCTTTATAGTGGTCTTGGGTGATTTTAATTTAAGTAACGTTAAATGGGTAAGGACGATAAATGTTTGCTTCCTTGTAATGTGCTAAGAGATTTTGAAATTGAAATGATTGACTCTATGTTCACTATGAGCTTTGTACAGACTAATGGAATTCATAATAGTATTGGCCGCATATTAGATTTAGTTTTTTCTTATGAAGACTTTAATTTAACTGTTACTGAAGCTAATTTTTTACTTCTTTGTGGTGTTGTCTCCATGTTGTGTGGATATGAATGAAATGAGAAATAAAATAAAAATTGTTTTAAAATTAATTTAAAATAATCTTTGAATTTATTTATAAAAACTTTAAATAATCACAACATATAATATTAAAATAAATTATGAAAATTAGCGACGCGTTTCGGACGACATGTCCATCTTCGGGCTAAATAAGTTGAATTTGGTGTTGTTTGCCAATTATGTAGGTTGTCAAATTATAGTTTTTATTATTGTAAATATTGGAAGTATGTATTTGTCTCATTTTATTTTTTGTTTCTATTGAGGTGGTTAATGGCGGTGTCAAATAGTGTGTTATGTTTTATGGTTAGTTTATCATTTAATAATTTGTCTTTATCTATTTTGTTTGCTTTGTAAATTTCAAATTCCTCAAGAGCGTCCAGTGTTGTCCCTTTTTTACAAATATGTATGGCTCTCAAGTTGGTTTCGAAATTTGTGTAGTTATGGTTATTGTCGATGAGGTGCAGTCCAAAGGTCGATTTTGTGTTCTGTTTTGGTTTGTGTTCTACAAATCTGTCGTAGAAAGTTCTACCTGTCTGTCCGATATATAATTTGTCACAGTCATCACATTTGATCATAAAGAAAATAAAAAACAAAGAAGTAAATTCCGACAAAAAATACATATCCATAGAATACACCAACATACTTCCACAAACATTAAAATATGAGTTTAATAAAGTCAACATAAATATATCTTTCAAAACCAATAACAATATACAAAAAATACTAAAAGAAAAACCAAAAAGCGAAATGAAATCTAATTCAGGTGTATACATGATCAAATGTGATGACTGTGACAAATTCTATATCGGACAGACAGGTAGAACTTTCTACGACAGATTTGTAGAACACAAACCAAAACAGAACACAAAATCGACCTTTGGACTGCACCTCATCGACAATAACCATAACTACACAAATTTCGAAACCAACTTGAGAGCCATACATATTTGTAAAAAAGGGACAACACTGGACGCTCTTGAGGAATTTGAAATTTACAAAGCAAACAAAATAGATAAAGACAAATTATTAAATGATAAACTAACCATAAAACATAACACACTATTTGACACCGCCATTAACCACCTCAATAGAAACAAAAAATAAAAAGAGACAAATACATACTTCCAATATTTACAATAATAAAAACTATAATTTGACAACCTACATAATTGGCAAACAACACCAAATTCAACTTATTTAGCCCGAAGATGGACATGTCGTCCGAAACGCGTCGCTAATTTTCATAATTTATTTTAATATTATATGTTGTGATTATTTAAAGTTTTTATAAATAAATTCAAAGATTATTTTAAATTAATTTTAAAACAATTTTTATTTTATTTCTCATTTCATTAATTTTTTACTGTCAAACAGTAGTGTTCATCATAAAGCCTTATGCATTTCTTTTGATATTGCTTTTTTAAATTGTTTTTCTAATGATTCTTATCAATATGATTATATATACGACTTTTTAAAAGCAGATTATTGTTACATTATATAATTATCTATCTTCAATTGATTGGGATTTAAGTTTATCGGTTTCATCTAATTTAGAGGATGTCTATGTTTTGTTTATGCATATAGTTGAAGACGTTTTCTCTTAGTGTGTTCCTTTAAAAAAAGTTGTAAATTCAAGTAAGCCCGTCTGGTTTAATAAACGTTTAGCTAATTTAAAAAAAGAAATGAAACGTATGTACAGAAAAAGTTTGTATGATTCATCTCTTCATGTAACGCTTAGTCGATTGAGAAAGGAATATGAGTTTTTAAAAAGATTTCTTTATCGTCAGCATATTTTGTCAGTTGAATCTAAAATTAAGAGCAACCCCAAGGCTTTTTGGTCCTATCTCAATACAAAAAGGAAGTCAATCGGAATTCCTCTTTCTATGAAATATAAGGATGAAGTTAGTAGTGATTTGAAAAGTATTTGCAACATGTTTGCGAACTTCTTCCAATCTAACTATGCTTCTGAACCAGAATATAATTTGGAAACAATTCTTGAAAACTCGTTTATTAATGTGGGAAATCTTTGTATTTCTGAAGATGATATTTTAAGTGAACTTTCATCTCTTGATTGCTCTCATGCTCTACCACCTGATAATTTGCCACCTATATTCGTTAAAAATTGTAGATATAATTTAATAATCCCTTTTCACAAAATTTTTAATCTGTCGTTATCTACTGGTGTATTGTTGGATTGCTGGAAATACTCATTTATCACTCCAATTCACAAATCGGGTTCTAAGCAGGATATTCAAAACTATAGGCCTATTGCAAAACTACAATTGGTCCCTAAAATATTTGAAGCGATTGTCAAGCAGAAAATCTACTCTATCACTCGATCATTTATTTCAGAGGACCAACATGGTTTTGTGAGTGGTAGATCCACGACAACAAATTTGGCAATTTTCACCAACTTTTGTCTTAGCAATCTGGAACAACACTTTCAAGTTGATGCTATCTACACAGATTTTGCTAAAGCTTTTGATCGTGTTCAGTTCCATATTTTAGAGCGTAAATTATTAAGCTTTGGTTTTCACTCTACTCTACTATGCTGGATTATGAGTTATTTAACTAACCGTAAACAGTATGTTAAATTAGGCTCGCATCTTTCGAAAGCTATTTTCAATTACTCGGGTGTTCCCCAAGGAAGCCATTTGGGTCCTCTTTTTTTCCTGTTGTTTATAAATGATCTACCAGAGTATATTTTAGACTCAAGTGCATTACTTTTTGCCGACGATTGCAAGATTTTTAGGCAAATAAAATCTGTGTCAGATTGTACGAAGCTGCAACTAGACATTGATAGGCTAACAAATTGGTGTAATATCTATTGTTTGCATCTTAATATTCGTAAATGCTCAGTTATGACTTTTACTCGATCCAAAAATCCAATTTTGTTTGAATATAAAATCTCTCAGAGTGCTCTCGGTCGTGTCTCTATGCTAAAGGATTTAGGAGTTGTTTTTGATCCTCAATTGAGTTTTGCTTTGCACATAGACTTTTTGATCTCGAAAGCGAATGCTATGCTTGGTTTTATTTTTAGAAATTCCCAAGAATTTAGTGACCCTTACACTTTGAAGTGTCTGTTTGTCTCTCTGGTTCGGGCTAATCTTGAATATTGCTGCATAATATGGTCACCATACTATAACAAAGGATCATTAAGGGTTGAACGAATTCAGAAAAGATTCACTAAGTTTGCTTTGCGTAAAACATACTTTCATTCAGAAATGCCTGCTTATAATATAAGATGTCAATTGATTGGTTTAAATCCACTTCATAACAGATGAGTTTATTATTTCGCAATGTTTGCTAGGGATATTATTTGTAGCCATATTGACAGCCCAAAGTTACTGTCATTATTTAATATTTATGATCCAGTGCGTTCCTTAAGACCTAGAGAAAGCGACTTCTTTTGTATCGCAAGACATAGTACTAACTATGGTTCTAATAATCCCATTAGCAATGCCGCTTCCTGTTTCAATCAATTTGAAGATATAACTGAATTCAATTTAAGTCGTAATGAATGTAAAGCTTTACTTTTAAATAATATTTAATTAATTAGATTTAAGTTTAATCTTAAGATATTCTATGAAAGTCAATGTACTTGTTAGAGTTATAAATAAATAAATAAATAAATATTTCAACTTTAAACATCGATATTGCAAAATAATGATGCACAGAAGCTTGTATGCTAAAACCGCGTGTAAGTGGTATCTTTCTAGGCATCAATGATTTTAATGGGTGAAAATCGATGTTTAAATATGTATTTTGCACAATGAATATCAACAAATTTAATAAAATCAATATTGCAAGGCAATTCATGGTGTTAAGCTGTTATGTGTGCCCTTTTTGAAATCCGATATTTCAAAATCTTGTTTCACACGAAGGTGTGCGCAAGAACTTGCATGGTGTAAACTGCGTGTTTCTGACCATCGATAATTTAAATTCGTGAAAATCGATATAAAATATGGATTTTGCAGTAATATTTCAAGGAATTTTGTGTAAACTGTTTTCTGTGGCTTTTTGGAATATATCGATATTGCAAAACACGAAGTTGTGTGCAGAAACTTGCATTGGTGTAAATTGGGTCTTTCTGAGCATCTGTTATTTCAATGCGTGGAAATCGATGCTAAAATTTGAATTTTGCAAAATATATCGTCCACAGATTTTATAGAAGCAATATTGCAAGTATTTCATGTGTACACTGTTATCTAACGATATTGCAAGATATTTTTGCTTACAAAAGTGTGTACAAAAACTTGTGTGGTTTAAAATGCGTCTTGCTGAGCATCGATGATATTAATGCTTGAATATCGATGTAAAAATATTTCTTTTGCAAAAATTTGATGGAAGCAAAATTGATAGGCACTTCATGTGTAAACTTATATCTGTGCCTTTTTGCACATCGAAAGTTTCGTTGTGGTTCTGAATTTTATTTTTAAGTTCGGTTTGGGAGATCCTTTGATGATTTCCTTTTTCAAAAAATTCCAAATGTTACAGATGACTTAAAAACTATGAAAGTCACTCTATCTTGATTTTACTAGCAGAATCAATAATTTTTGTACTAACTTTTTGTTTGTTTTTTAGTCCGATGTTTTGGATGTTAATATCGATGTTGGAAAACATCGAAATCTTTATTATCGATATTTTGCAAATATCGATTAAAATCGCTCATCCCTACTTCCAGATGTCTACCTGAAGAAAGGGAACAGACCATTATATGAAAATATAAACTTTTGTGGAAGTTTGTTTTATTATTTATTATCTTTAAGTAATTCACTGTGTGCATTTGGTATATTTTTTTTAGTATAATTACATAGTGGAATGAGATAAATCATTGCAGTTTGCGAACAAGTTCAGAAAAACAGCTAATGAATAATTATGATGAGGAGGATGCGATTGCATATTCTACGTTTTTTTAAAATGATTTTACCTCCTTGTCACACTCTTTACGTTTGTTATTCCGTTTCATTTAATAATTAGTGAATGAATTGAAACTACGACCACAACAAATGTTAGCAAACAGATCTCGGGGGGTGAAACGAACGGAGAATTGATGTCTGTTTAATGGATTATCTTTGTATTACATGTTATACAGTTATACTGGTATACAAAAAAGTGGTCAGCTTCATAATATAACAATTCTTCAAATGGAAGCAATATTTTTGTATCGATACACTATCCAGTGTTTTATAGAGATCAGTGCCCGGAGCTTTATTAGACTTTAGCTTCTTAATTTCTCTATTCAATTCAGCGAGCGTAGCATTTCTAGTTGTGTATTTCTCACTTGAGCTAAAACTCATATTAATATGTGCATTGAATGCTTGCCCATCAGAAGGTTTAAAGGTTTCTTCCAGGTAATCGGCGAATACCGCCGTTTCCTCTTTGTCACTTTCAGCCCATTCGTATTGGCTTTTCTTAATCGGTTTGGTTTTTTTCGTTGTTTTTATAGCTTTCCCAAGTGAGTAGTTGGATTCTTTCCCCGCTGTCAAGCTTACAAAGTAATTTTCAACTTCACGGTTTTTGAAATCTGAAATCGCCGTTTTTAGCATATTACACAAGCGATTTAAATGAGCTTTGTGTTGAGGAGCACGGGTTCGCTGCCATTTCTTACGTGCTTTTCGTTTCGCTTTTATTAAATCTTTTATTTTCTGCGGATATTTTATATTTTATAGCGCGGCATTTGATAAGGTGTGTTATTCCATGCTGCCTTTTGTATTATATCAACAAAGGTATCTACTGCGTCTTCAAGCTCAAGATTGTATTAATACCCTCAATTCAACGTTATCCTCGATATCTTTCTTAAATCCTTCCCAGTTGGTCTTACCGTTTGTTAACCTGACAAGGCTTTCGCTCATAGTGAGTATGACTGCAGAATGATCTGAGAAGAGATCATGGCCTTCTGAAATTTCAATACGGTTAGAGGGTAGTCCTTTTACTATAAACAAATCGATTAAGTCAGGTATTTTTGACGGATCAGTTGGCCAGTAAGTTGGCTTTCCAGTCGAATGAAAATCGCAATTATCTTCCATTCCTGCCTCATATATCATTCGACCCTTTTGAGATATGCATCTTGAAGCTTTAATGCTTAAAGGTGTGCTTTGCATTGAAGTCGCCACCAACAATTAAGTTTGGGCTTAGCGACTTTATCAATGTCATACATTCACTCTTATCGATTTTGCAACGCGGGGGGCAATATATCGAAGAGATATTGAGAAGAATGTTTTTTTAGTTCTAACCTGAACACTACTCAATTGCATCGATTTTACCTCTATTTTCAGGCCTATTGAGTGCTCAATGCACTCTTTTATATATAACGATGATCCACCCCTTGCTTAATTTGAAGGATGAACAGCGTGGTAGTCAAAAAACCGGTGGATTTTAAGATTTAATTCATTTTTTACATGCGTTTTTGATATCAAACATATGTCGATATCATTTTCCTGCATACACATCTCTACATCCACTGCAGGATGATTTTTCAAATAAATGCTAAGCAAATTATTTTAAAATGAAAGAAGCTGCCTTTTTCGTTTTGTTGTAAATCGACGTTACGCAAATGACTTGTCTTTTTTATGTCCTTGGATCTCGGTTAAAGACTTATTTTGGTTAAATTTCGCTCAGGTAGTTTCGTTATCTGCTGTTATGCTCTGCAGTAACAACTTTGCGTCTCTTATTAAATCGGGTATTGCAGCAATAATCTGCAAATTTTCATATACAAAGGATTGGAAACAAGGCCGTAGCCAGACAATTATGTCGGGGGGGGGATATACTTTTTCGAAAAAATATTTCACCATTTAAGCTAAGTTTACGGTTCTTTTGAGTAAAGAAAAGAAAACGCTTGGTGGTGAAAAAAATGTATTCAAAGAAAAAATGTCTGCGCTGTAAATGTTTTTTTTTTTTAAATAGTAAAGCAAAATACAAAGCCTAGCTTATAGTTCCTGTGCGAAAATCTATGCAAATATTTTCGCATGTCAAAAATGATTGAGGTGAAGTACAAAATTACTCTTTTGTTTGATTGGTTAACAGTTTCATGCTAAAAGGAACCATTGGCGTCATAGAACTGCAAAACAATTGGTAAATTGTTTCGCGTGAGATAAAGTGGTGAATATCAAATATTTACGCTGCCGAAAAAAAATTTATTCACCTCACAGCATTATTTGAATGCAAATTGTTTTTGCATCCAAAACTTATTTTTTCCATTTTTAAGCCTATAATATATTAATAGAGGTTAATTTATGACTCAATGGGTAGCTTAGGCAAAGGCAAACATTTTGTGCCTAAAATATATAAAATTAAGCACAAAATAGGTGCAAAATTGTTTTGAATAATTTGATTTTTCTTTTGCATGGGGACTGTAAACTATGCTTTATCGTCAAACATTTAATTGTTTGCGCAAAACTCACTCCTATGACAAATAGATTCCTCCCATATGATAACTGCCACATTGTTAGTCTCAATTTGTCGGTGAACTGACATTTACTCCAACCCTAAAAGTTTATCTTCATCGGTAGAATCTCTTAGGTCAATTTTTAGACGTTTCACTGTCGAAAAAGTTCTTTCCGGTGTGCATGTTAAAACCGTTAGAGTCGCGAAAATCTTAATAAGCATGTGTGTATGTGAATCATGTTATGTATGGCATTTTGTCTACCATATCATGCATTCAGTCTTTAAACTTTAAATTGTCACGATCCAAAATTTTTTAAAAATTAAGTTTTCTTCTTTAAAATTTTGTTCGTTTTTGCCAAGACTTAAGGGAATCAGAATACACGAATCTCATTTTAAGCTGACTTAATAAATCATCAAGGTAGGTTGGTACCTTTACAATATTCTTAAAAATTATGTAGTACGTGAGTTAGGCCGTGTGCCAATTGTGTTAAAATCCTGGTTAAATTTGATCCCATGGCTAAATTTTGACATTACTGAGGTGAATATAGACGTCGAAATTTAACCTGCTGAGGAGCTCGTTAAAATTTTAGCCAGTGGTTAATTTTTGACATGTCTATGCTCATGAAAGAGTGAAGGAGATGAATGTAGATAAATATTTTATTTTGTTGTCATGAAGTCATGAATCATTTCGGGAAAGATTAAAAAAAAACTAAAATCAAATGAAAAGATTAAGAAATATATAGCCTATTGAATAGACCTTTTTAAAAGGACCAATTACGTGCAAGGGTTTTTATAATTGAATATGTTTGTTTGGCCCATGCCATAAGCATGCTTAAAACCGAAAATGCTACTAAATTCACCCATGCGTTTCTGAGAGAATGGTCACACTGGCCACTTTTCAGTATTTTTGGTATAACTCGAAAACTAAGCCGAATTTGACAATTTTACATGTAATACTTTTTGTTCAAAATTAAATTTTATATCGAAATGGATAGTTTGGAAAATTTCTTAAAAAAATTTAAGCAGGAAAAGTAAACAAAAACCCACATAAAAAAAATCGAAAAATCAAAGATTTTTAACTTTTTTTCTAAATTGCACATAACTTTTTTCGGAGCAAAGATACGCTCAAGACATCCATGAACAAAGTAAACTGGAGTCTTAAGGCTTTAATATGACATGTTTAAAGAGCCAAAGTATTCAAAAATTTACAGAGATATAGTCTTTCAAACTTTACCATTTCTTATCATTTTCCGCAGTTTTTGCCGGAAAGCCTATTTTTTGGTACTTTATGACAAATTTAACGTTCCTAGCACCTAATACCAAATCTTATGTTAATCGGACCAGCCGTTTGGTCTGTAGGTCTGAACGCATTTAAAAACAGCCGAAAAATGAAATTGCGAACTTACATCCTTTTTATAATTTCTCTATAGCTCTAATGCCATATTATATAAAAATTTTGATTTCGAACATTTTTACGAAAGTGAAATTTGCCATATTGTACCGAAAAAGGGACTTTCAGGCCAAAACTGAGAAAAATTATAAGAAATGATAAGGTTTGAATGGGAATATCTCTGTCAATTTTGAATAAATATTAATTTTTGAACATACCATATTAAGGCCTTTAGTCTTTACTTTGTTTTGTCTGTGCATGTCTTGAGCCTATCTTTGCTTCAAAAAAAGTTATGCACAATTTATTAAAAAATTTAGATATCCTTGATTTTTTGATTTTTTTTAGGTTGGTTTTTGTTAACTTTTCCTGCTTAAATTTTTTCGTAAAATTTTTTGAACTATCCATTCCAATAGGAAATTTAATTTTGAACAAAAAGTTTTTAGTGTAAAATTGTCAAATTGCGCTTAGTTTTTGAGTTGTACCAAAAATACTGAAAAGTGGCTAGTGTGACCATTGTCTCAGAAACGCATGGGTGAATTTAGTAGCATTTTTGGTTTTAAGCATGCTTCTGGGCCAAACAAACATATTCAATAATAAAAACCCTTGCACGTAATTGTTCCTCTATACCTCTCATTTTCCGGTCCATTAAATAGGCTAATAGACAAAGGCCTAGAATAATAAACACAAAAAAATCAAAACAAAGAAATATTCAATATTTTCATTTGTATAGGGTCTCATGGTTCTTTTCAAAGTATAAATTTTCAAGCGAAGGTAAATGTTTGTTGCACTTCAAATGATCTCCTTTTAAAAATTCGAAATTCTCTTCCCCGTTTGTTTGAATAACCTGTAATAAATCCTTCAAAATGCAAAAGAATCAATAAAATTTATTGAAAATACTTTTTCAGATGATCATTTAATTTGCAAACTGCATTATTTGATCAGCGAACTGTCATTACAAAAAAAAAAAAATACAACAACAAAACTAATGGTATATGTTTGTTTTAATAAAGTCCCATTTAATTCAATTGACACAGCAAAAACCTTAAATTCTATTCACCCCTATAAAAACGGATAAAATTTAACTGGGACCAAATTTTACCAGAATTTTAACGGAATTGGTACACGGCCTTAAATCAAATTAAATTAATTAATAACCATCGCACAAATTTGAGTATAAAATTCATACTAAAATGGAAAGTATGAGTTACAAATGCCTTTCTCAAACATTTCTACGGCCTTGATTGGAAATCACTGCTCTCATCCCCTTGGATGACTGTGTGTAAATCTTTTGAAATTTAAAAACCCGTTTTGGCTGTCAAATTAATGTTCCGAATTCAATTAAACTATTCATGCTAAAATTATTAACTTCGAAACGCGAAGAGCTTTCGAGGATTTGTGGGGCCCCTCGAAGCGCAGGGCTGTATGCGGTGGCACACACGGCACACGCCTTCCGCCGCACCGCCTACCGAAATCCAGTTTTACACTATTTTTTCAAGCAAATATAGCTTTAATGTCTGGACTATTCCATAATTTACTACTAAACCAATCGAATAGATGTTTGACATCAATAAAAATAAAAGGATCAAAATGGCGTTGAAGTGCGTTAAGAGGGAATAGGTATGTGAATTGCGTTTATGTTTTTGACTTTGAAGAACAATAAAATGCAAAGTCAAGCCTTTTAGAAATATTTGTGAAGTCAAAACCTAGTTTTTCAGTCCAACAGAGCTTTGTCGATATAGTTTTCTATAAAAATTGTCCTCATACAAAAAATAAAACCATTGGAAGAATTGGCAACAAGCTGATTTCACCAAAAATTAAACTTCCTACCTACAGACCTTACTTACTAACTTTAATTTTGATGGCGCTACATAGCGAGGTGCTCCTGGGCCTTATTTAATATGCCCCTCTAGCCGGCTCGATCTCTAGCCTGCCGTCTCCAATTTCGCACTCCAAGCAGTCAGAGATCTCCTTCTACCTGATCTTTCCATCGAAGATGAGGTCTACCTTGGCTTCTAACTCCCTCTGGTATCGCGTCGAAGACCTTACGCGCTGGAGCATCGATATCCATCCGCTCTACATGGCCCAGCCATCTTAACCGCTGGATGCGAATTTTTTGTACTAGTCTTATGTCGCTGTACAGCATGTATAGCTCGTTGTTGTATCTTCTTCGCCAGACATTGTTTTCTTGATCTACGCAAACAGGACCATAAATCGTTCGTAGTACTTTTCTCTCGAATACAGCAAGGGAGCTTTCATCCGACTGGGAAAGGGTCCATGCCTCTGCACCATACAGCAGGACCGGGATGATGAGTGTTTTGTAAAGCGTCTCCTTGGTTCTTCTCGATAGGGCTTTATTCCTCAATTGCTTACTTAGCCCAAAGAAACAGTGATTAGCAAGAGTTATTTTACGTGTGATCTCCGCGCTGATGTTGTTTTCCACGTTTACAGCAGTGCCCAGGTAGACAAAATCACTGACCACCTCGAAGTTATACCTATCAATTGTCACGTTCTGACCAAGTCGGTGGTGGGATTGGAATTTTGTTGATGAAAGCATATACTTCGTCTTGTCCTCGTTTATGGTCAGTCCCATTCTACCAGCAGCTAACTCCATTGTAGTGAAAGCACCGGTTACTGCTCGCTTTGTTCTTCCTATCACATCAATGTCGTCCGCAAACCCAAGTAATTGTGTTGATTTATTAAAGATAGTGCCTGATGTACTGGCCTGGGTGTTGCGAACTACCTTTTTAAACACAATATTGAAACAGCTGCATGACAGTGCGTCACCTTGTCTTTACCCTCAGGTGGTGTCGAAGGTTTCGGTAGAATCCCTACCAATCTTGACGGAACAAGATCAATGAATCCCTACCAATCTTAACGGAACAGCGAGCATTCTCCAACGTCATCCTGATAAGACGTATCAGTTTAGCAGGAATTTATTCTAAAGCTGGACATGGCACGATATAGTTCGTCTATATTGAAACTGTCGTAGGCTGCTTTAAAATCAACGAACAGGTAGTGGGTATCGATGTTAAATTCTAGGGCGATATTTAAAAGGATATGCCTCTATAATTGGTGCAGAGTAGGCGGTCTCCTTTTTTGTGTATCGGGCAGATGGTACTGAGATTCCAATCGTCGGGCATACTTTCCTCCGACCATATTTTCCAGATGAGTTGGTGTATACTCCTGACCAGGTCATCTCCAGCGTATTTAAAAAGTTCCACTTGTAGACCATCGGCTCCAGCTGCTTTGTTCGATTTTAGTCTGGTGATGGCTATTTTTATCTCATTTGGGTCGGGTGGATGTAACTCTTGGTTGTCATCCAGATTGACTGATTCGAGTCGATGATTGGCGGGATCTTGGCTGTCATCGCCATTCAACAACTGGTTAAAGTAATCTGTCCAGATGGCTAACATCGACTGGGTATCTACTACCGTGTTTCCATCCCCATCTTTGCAGCGCCCAGGGTGGCTTGTGAAACTTGATGTTGATTGTTTCACTCTTCTGTAGAAATTTCGCACCTCTTTCCTGCTATAGCATCTCTGCATCTCCTCGACTTCACGTTGTTGGTGGTCTTTTTTCTTTCTCCTTAGCAAGCGTTTCTCATGTTTCCTTCGTTGGACGTAGAGATTTTTGGACGCTCTAGTGTCCCTATCGATCCACGACCTGTAAGCCTCCATTTTGGCTTTGTTTGCCTGAGCACATTCGGAGTCGAACCACGGGTCTCTCGGAGGTGGTTGTGAGTAACCCAACACTTCTGACGCTGTGGTTCTTATGCTTGTTGACATAGCTGCCATTGGTCTTCCGGGTTCATATTTACAGTCGTGGGATTTCTCGCAAGCTCAAGGGATACGCGGTCGGCATAGGCTGTAGCGGTCACTTCCGATTGTAGTTGTCCAACATTGAATTTCCTCTGCGTGGTCGTTGATCGCCTTAGAGCTTCCATGGATATCCGCACTCGAAGTTTGGCACCAAAAAGGTAGTGATCCGAATCGATGTTGGCTCCTCGGTATGTGCGAACATTCAGAATGCTTGAGGAGTGTCTTCCGTCAATCGCGACATGATCGATTTGGTTGCAGGTTTGACCATCTGGTGACCTCCATGTGCCCTTGTGGATGTCAAGACGTGGGAATCGTGTACTGCTCACCACCATGTTTTTCACAGCTACAAAATCGATGAGCCTGAGTCCGTTATCGGAGGTGGTGTCGTGTAGGCTGTGCCTTCCGATCGTCCTACCAAAGATGTCCTCTCTCCCAATTTTGGCATTAAAGAGAATTTTGACGTCATGTTTGGGGCATTGCTCGTATGTTTTGGCGAGGAGCTCGTAGAAACTTTCCTTGGTAGCATCGTCTTTCTTTTCTGTAGGGGCATGTGCGTTTATAAGGCTTATATGGTGGAATTTGGCCTTGATACGAATCGTCGCGTCGTCACTCTCTCGCTGATTTCACGAAAGCTCAAAACACTTTGCCTAAGTCTTCCTCTGACAGCGAATTCGCATCCAAACAAGCATGACCTCCCTTCGAGGTGGCAGTTCCCGTAGTAAAAATCACAGTTTTCTGTCTTTCTCAGACCCGGTCCATCCCATCGCATCTTCTGGAGAGCTGTCACATCAGCTTTGAGGCTGGCTAGGGCCTCGGCCAGCTGTTCGGCTTTGCGCGGCCTGTTCAATGTACGCACGTTCCACGTACATACACGTAAATCATTGTCCGTTTTTCGTTTGCGGGGGGGGTCGTCAACATTTTTGGTTTGTTCATCCGAGGCATATTTCATATTTTTCTTCACAATCATTTTTCCCTTTCATGACCGGCTCGTGAGGCCTGTGCAAGACGTGTGTTGATCGTTGGGGTTGAATATTCAGAGCGTATCTTTTCTCCTGCTCCTAGTTCCTGGAAAGGCAACCCAGGTATCAACAACCCATGGATCCGATGGATCCAACGCTCGTCGTTAGTTCACCTTGCGGTTATCCAGCGATTTCGCCCACCCTGCCTACAGACCACATTCCCTACTACCTACCTACAGACCAGATTCTCAAAAAAGTTCCATCCCATTCTTGCTGGTATCACATTTTTGTTTGAGGATTCTGAGTTGAGTATTGAAAAAACTCCCACTCGATTCAAATACCTGCTGAGTTGAACAATTTTTCAAACACAAAAGTTCAAAGCCTTCATAAGTCCAAATTCAATCGGAAAAATTCCTCCTTATGTGCTTTTTAGTTTTCATTCTATTGGTTTTGTATTTAAAGTTTTTCAAAACGGAGAAGGTTAAAAAAAATTCAATTGCATCAGCATCTGCATCTGCATTCTGCACGCCATAAGATTCAATAGCATGTTTTTCTTTATCAGAGCATAGAGAAGCGAACGATGAGGAACAAAAAGAACATAAAACTTTAAATGCATTCTTGGTCAAAACTTTTTAACTTTTCAGCTTTTTGTTAAAAAATTGAAAGAAAAACATAAATAGAAATAAAATGTGAAAAAAAAAAAAAATATTAAAAAAAAAGTACTCAAATACCACAAATGTGCTTTTCCTGTTCTGAAGGGGGAGGGTGAGTGGTGTGTGTGTGTGTGTTTTTTTTTTATCCTGTGAGTGTGCAAATTTAGATTTCGTTTGCCACAGGATTTTTTATTTTTAAGCAAAAAACCATCCAACATGCCGGATGCTTTTGTAAAATTCGCATGACTGTAAATGTTTGGCAGACAAGCTGTGAAGCTGGCAACTATACGAATACGAATACGAACAAAATGGGAGCAAGGATTTATGCTGAAAAACGGCATTTCGTTCATCCGTTTTCCGTTTGCTCTGTGTCTGTTTGTTTCCTGATGACTGATGTGGGATAAAGGAAAACATTCTGTGTCATTTGTTTGGTTTAAGTTGTTGCGTATTCTAAAGATTTTTTTTTTAACTTGCAACTTTTTTTTGTATTTTTGAGTTATTATCCAACCTTGAAGGTATATAGGGACGCATACGGCATACAAATAACTTTGTTTTTCTCTATAGGAACATTCAGATGGTAATGTTGAAAAAAACTTCCAGGAATCCGTCAACATCAGGGGAAAAGGTGGATTAAGGAATGGAGGATGCGTAGCATAGAGACATGGTAAATTAAATTAATTCACTATGTGGAATAAAGTACTTCCAGTTTATGGTAGGTATTTCATTATGAACGCAATGTAAACTCCGAAATGCAGACCTTGATTACTATGTATGCAGGTATAGGTATACCTATACCTGGTACTGTATACGTATGTGTATTTTTTTTTTTTATTTTTCAGTTTAATGCATGTACACATGCATTCGAATAAAAATATAAGTATTGTTATTTTTGTATTGCATAAAAATAACAAAAATACGGCGCGTGCTGAAAAATATAACTTTAATAAATTTTAATATTTTTGTTTATGTTCAAAGGGTAGACACGGTGCATTAAAGAGGACAAAAGCGTCCACAAGCTTTTTTTCAAAGCGAACCTAGTCTAGAAGAGTCTATCAACTCCTACTCTCACCTCCAAGTGGTGAACATCGGGTGCCTAGTAACTGTAACTGAAAATGGGGTTCCAATCCCTGTGGACGGTTTTAGGGGGCAGCAAACGAGAGAGGGGGTAGGAGTGTTCCCACTAAGGCATCCAGGTGGCAGCGGAAGAATTCTCAAATTCTTCCCGGCCACGTAAAGCTATTTTAGTTGCGAAGCAACAACAAGCCTCAGATACGGACGGATTTACTGTTAACGACCATAGCAAACGAAATTATGTAGGACAACGAACTTCGGATCTGCACGTGGAACGTTCTGTCTCTCTATAGACCACGTGCAGCCGAACATTTAGCGGAGAGCCAAGACTGCTACATAGCAGACATCACCGCCATCCAAGAAGTGCGATGGGATGGGCCGGGCAAAAGAAAACTGAAAGACTGCGATATCTACTACGGTGACTGTTACCGACCAAAAGGGCAGCGCCTTTTTGGATGGGGATTTGTTGATAGAGGCAGACTTAGGTTGGAAGTCTTGAGTTTCAACTATGTGAACGAACGCCTCACGACAGTTCGCCTCAAGGCTAAGTTCGCCAACATCAGCCTGATATGCGCGCATGCCCCCACAGAGGAGAAAGATGACGACACCAAGGATGAGTTCTACGAGCTCCTGGACAAGACATATGAGCAATGCTCTAGCTAAGACATCAAAATTGTCTTGGGTGATTTGAATGCCAAACTAGGAAGAGAAGACGTCTTTGGTGGCACAATCGGAAAATACAGCCCGCACGAAACCACCTCCGATAACGGACTCAGGTTAATCGATTCTGCTGCGGGGCGAAACGTTGTGGTAGCTTGTACACAGTTCCCGCATCTCGATATACATAAGGGGACATGGCGAATTTCTGGTCAATCAACCACCAACCAGATTGACCACATTGCCATCGACGCAAGGCACTCCTCCAGTATCAAAGATGTCCGAACGTTCTGAGGAGCCAACGTTGACTCGGACCACTACCTCGTTGTAGCCAAGATAATGCTACGGATATCCAAACCAAAGCCAAAACAGGGAAATACTATGAGGAAGTTCGAAGTCAGGCGGCTACAGTCGCAGGAAATTGCCAGGTCCTTTTCCGATCGAGTCTCTCGCGCCCTCTTAAATAGTCCTTTGCCGCCAACTGCAAATATCGAGAACCAGTGGAAAAACCTGAATGCCTATCTATCATAAAAGGTTTTCCATGAGGTCCGGAAAAGATGTAGAAATTAAATGAAATAGGTTGCGTGATGTGTGAGAGTTACCAACGATTTTTTGTTTTATTTCGAAAAAGGCCTACCAAGAACAACTCCAATGTGTGAAATATGACTACCTTGAAATGTCCACCGTGGCTTTGCTGAGTGGGATGCATCTAAGAGAATTCAATTTGTTGATACTAAACGTTTTGATAAGGCTAATATTGATAGATAGCATATGGACACGGTCACTGGATATGTTTACCTTCTTTTGAAGTCACCATTCACTGGCGGTTCATTGGCATAAATCTGTGACTTAAGTAACGGCTTGAAATCACACGATATGGCACGTTTACTTCATCTCTGCGGGAGATAACCCATGCCATGCAATCGCCCAACGTTCGGGCTCGGCAAGAAACTGTAGGTCCCCTCCATTCCTGCCAACAACACGCACACCGGAATGGTTGAAAGTTGTAAGTCACAATAGGCCCTGGTTTTCCACGAGCCGTTGCGCCACCCAATTTATTTTCATTGGGTATAGGACCAATTTTTCTATCCTTTGGTTAATTGGTTGTTGTCTCATTAAAAGTAAATTTTGAATGTCACGTTCTTTTTAGCCCTGACATAAATTTCCGCGTATAGAATGATGGTTTAACAAAACCAATCATCCCCCAAAAATCGTATTTCACCTTCTTGCCGTTAAGAATCGTTGTTACTTACTTCCTTACTTAGATCCTCGGACCTTTAACATCCGTGAGGTTCCCCTTGCTGGGCATAGGGCCTCCACTACTCTTACCCGCCATCGTGTACGGTTTCTGGAGATGTATGTACATCAGCTCTCTCCAACTCTTCCACAGTTGTGCTGATTCCTCTTCGACCGTTCTTCGCCAAGTACTCCTAGGTCGGCCTTCTCCTCTACCTCTCTGCGTGAGAGGGTTCCATTACATCATTTGACTCGCAATGTCATAATCCACTCTTGACTTTTTCATCCAATCCACTGCCATCTACGTTTTCGTATAATAGATTCGATGGTTTCATGACATATCCTCGCATGGAGTTCATCATTGTACTGATTCTTTTTGTTTTCGCCGATTCCACTGAATTCCTCCATTTGCAATCGACAAAGCTGCATGCAGCACATCACTTATTACCAACAGGAACAGTATTGGTGACAGTATACAACGTTGTCTTACCACACTTTGGATTTCAAACTCCTATGACAATCTTCCTTAATACAAAACGTGACATTTGGATCCATCATATGTAGTGCCTAGATAATATCAATCAATTTATCCGGGATGCCCCTCCTGCGCAAGGCAAGCCAAATAAATTCTCTATTGACACTGTCAAACGCCTTTTCAAAATCGATGAACAGCAGGTGAAGTGGTGATCGATATTCAATGCACTGTTCGATGATGATCCGCCAGGTGTTGATGTGGTCCACACAGGAAGATCCAGTGCGGAAAACTGCTTGTTCGACGTCAAGCATGTCTTCAAGGTGGTCTTTTATTCACTCTAGGATGATTCTTGCTATAACCTTAACTACAGCAGGCAGCACGCAAATTTCTCTCCACTTTTCGCACTGTGTAAGGTCTCCTTTCTTTGGGAGCTTGACAATTATTCCCTTATTTCACTCCTCAGGAAAACTCTCTGTTTCCCAAGCTCTTTCTATGAGTGGGTACCAGAGCTCAGTCGATGTTGTTGGCGCTGCTCGTAAGAGCTCTGCGGGAATTCCGTCAAGTCCAACCGCTTTGTTGTTCTTCAGTGTTCTAATTGCGGTTAAAATTTCTTCTCTACTGGGGGAAACAGTGCGTAATCAGGAATCTGTTACTACGGGCGGGTCATTGGGTGTTCGGTTGACTCCAGTAGTGAAAATGCGATTTAAAACGGCAGAAAAGTGCTCCTTCCACCTGTTGAGCTGGTCCCCATCCAAAACTAGCAGTGACCCACCTATGTCCTTTACCAGGTGTTGTTTAGAGCTTTGGACACCTGTAAGCTCTTTGGTAATCCTGTAGACGGTCCTACTGTCACACCTGCTTGCGGCCTCTTCTGCTTCTGTTGCCAATGCGTTAATATAGGTACGTTTATCACGTCGGACGCTACGATGAACTTCTCTCATCTTCATGCGATACACAGACTCTAGCTCGTTTCTGCCTGCTGTTGGAGTTGCTGCAATGCGAGCTTTGAGTTGTTTTCTTTCTTCGATCCTAGCCCAAGTTTCTTTGGAAAGCCAGGTACTGTTTCTTCCTTGCGACCGACCGACTATACTCTCAGCACACCAATGGTTTTCGATGGAGGTGGTCTCTGTGCTACTGATTGCTCTCAAGCCTTGTGAAAGGTGGACCCCTAGTTGTTGGTGGACTGTGGGATCCTTAAGTCTATCGGTGTTGTACTTAGGCATCCGGGTGTTTTCTTAGGATCTCCGAACTGCAGCTGTTCGTAGTCTTGTCTTACGGTAGCAACCATCAATTGGTGGTCCCGGACAATTCCCATGTCTGCACCTCTTCTGTTTCTAACGTCCGAGAGACTGCTTCTAAATCGCCGACTTATCGCGAAGTGATCAATTTGGTTGGAAATTGCTTGTCTGTCCGTTGACACCCAACTGATTTTGTGGTACGTCTTGTGCTGAAACATGTTTCCTCCTATAACAAGGCGGTTGACGTTACAAAAATCGACAAAACGTTCACCATTGTCGTTGCGGTTTCCAACACCATGCTCTCCCATTACATGCCTAAGCCCATCATTGTCATTGCCAACCTTGGAATTCAGGTCTCCCATTAACATTATGATATCTCCACGTGGTGTATTACCATAAGCGGCACTCAGCCGATTATAAAAGGCCTCCTTCTCCTCGACAGAAGAGAGCTCCGTTGGGGCGTAATACTGTATGATGGTGACGCGACGTACTCTAGTCCGGAACCTAGCTTTCATGATCCTGTCATCTAAGGGCTCCCAGGAAATTAAGCTCCTGAGAGCTGTTTTAGAGAGCAGCAATCCAATGCCAGATTCACGGTTACTTCTAGGTTCCTTTCCGGAATAGAGTAGGTGACTTATATTTCCCCGAGCCCAACCATCTAACTTCACTGATCCCTAAGATGTCCATCTTGTATCGCATGAACTCCTTCTCTTATTGGAGGAATCTGGCATTTTGAGGACCTTCACTTCCGTTGTCGAGAAGCGTCTTCACATTCCAGAAACTAATCTTTGTCTGGGTTCAATAGCCAAAAGTCGTCAACATGTTATCGTTCGTTAGCGGAATTGATTTCAGTTTCGAAGAATGCTAACCTCCGAAACCTATCATAGAAAGCTAGGCTTTTCGCAATTGTAATTTCAGCCTATTTTCGTATATAGGGATACGATACGCAAATAGTTGCCCGGGGACCACCACGAGGAGGTAAAACAAGCACTTAACCGTGATTGATTGTTGGGCTACTGGCTCAGACCAAGTTTTGAGCAATCAATAGTTTCCCCATCAGGCGCGATGCAGGTTGCCCAACGAATCATCGTTGGCTATAATTTTTAAGATTTTAATTTTTTATCGATTTTTTGTCGAAAATTTTAACAAATGACATTTTTTAAAGTTCACGGTTTTGGATTTTTTCTAAAACATTTCTTTCATTTTTTTAAATGAAAAAATCATATAGGTACATCTTATGTAGGTCATTATATAATCTCTCACGCAATATCTGGTAAATTTCTAATAGACCTCATAACAAATAGGTACTCATTGCACGTCCTCAAAGCCTTATTTAATCCCGACCCGACCAACATCATCGTTTATTTTCATGACAAAAGTATAAACAACATTTCTTTTTTACGTTCATTTGCCCACAAAATGAGAAATAGACACTACACACCACCAACATATTTATTTTTTGTACAAAAAAATCTATAAAATTGGATTATTTTAGGCTTTATGCATTTATCCTTGGCCATTAGCCTGGATTGAGCTGTATTTACTTGCCATCAACATTGAATTGTATTATACCCACAACCCACCAATAAAATAGACCCGAAATAATGTCTAATTTATTGCGTCTAAATATTCCATAATGATGCCCCTATAGAACTCTTGATTGCCTACCTTGTCTTTTCTGTAAATCCGTTTTTGGCATTTAACTCATAACCATAAGCTTGTATACCGAAGAAACGCGTATGTTGGGTTTTGGGAAGTTTTGCGAAACACACAACCACAACCATAGCAATAGCCTCCTTTTGTGTAGTCGATAAAATTGATTTATCCGCAATAATACTGGAGAGAGTTTAGTTCTTATTCTTATTGTTCAACTGAGTCATGCACTTATATTGGGCCAGGGGTTCATTTGCGTAGGCTTAGAACGTCTTTTTGATAGAAATTCATATCTCGTACATTGTACAGTCACGCACATTCTATACAACAAATCCTATGTGCAGAAAACTATAGTTTGTCGTTGTCCTGGAAATTAACATAAAGACGGTGGACTATCTACAACTTGCGATATATTGTGAAAGTTACAGACAGCTAAGCTGCCCTAGAAACCACGTTAGAGATAGAGTACATACATTACATTATTATTACATTTATGTTACTTTTCTAGGCTCTTCGAGAAATGTTTTAGCAATGTGACCGCTTCTACAAATTTTCTGATGGTATTTCGTTTGAAAATATTATATGAAGTTTCTAATTTGATTTTTATTAAGTTCAGTGCAGAAGCATTTTTAGCAATACATTGAAGAATTTTCTGGACTGGATGGAGTGGATTGTAATTAGTTACCACTCTACTTTAATAAGGATTCCATTCATTGACAAGAATTGGTGTTTATTTAAAGTTAAGAAGAGAGAATTATTGTTGGGTCAAAGGCTTCCAAAAATTACACATAGACCTAGAGCCTGGTCCTTTGCTTTACTGAACTAGTCCTGGCTAAAGATCGAACCTAAACTTATTTTATGAATATTCCACGCAAAAGAGATAACAACAATGTTTTGCGTAACCTTGCGTGACCTTAAAAAATTTTGACCATTGAATACAAATTTTCCATGGCTGACCAATTTCTGAAACAAGTTGAACTTTTTTTGACCAATTAGACGGCATGCATTTTTCTTCCGAATATTCCATATATGGGGGTGCCAAAAATCCCATCATCTAATACTGCTTATGGGAAGGATAGGAATGTAACCTACGTTTCTCGGATTAAAAAAATAAAAACCAGAAGACCAGAAGCCAAGGTAATGCTACGGATATCCAGACAAAAGCCAAAGCAGAGAAATACTGTAAGGAAGTTTAACGTTGGACGGTTACAGTCGCAAGAAATCGCCAGGTCCTTTTCCAATCGAGTCTCTCGCACCCTCTTAAATAGTCCTATGCCAGCAACTGCAAGTATCGAGAACCAGTGAAAGCGGCGCTGCATAGAAGGACTAGAGCTGCTCGCGAGCTCTACGAATGTCTAGTTTTGGCATTCCGGCCAAACTCATCCGTTTGTGCAGGATGACGATGGAGAATGCACGCTGCTCCATCAAGATCGACAAAGACCTCACCGACACCTTTGATGTCAAAAAAAGTTTTAGGCAAGGCGACGCGCTGTCATGTGACTTCTTCAACATCGTTCTTGAAAGAATAATGCAAAACTCTCACGTCAACGCTAGAGGCACAATCTTTCAAAAGTCCGTCCAATTACTCGCTTACGCAGATGACATTGACATAATCGGAGTATCGGACGAACAAAGCGTGATGTCAGTGGTGCTTTTGTGAGTATTGAGAAGGAAGCCAAGAAGATGGGTTTAACGGTGAATGAAAGCAAAACGAAATATATGCTGTCAACAAGAAAGGACACCCAACACCGACGTCTAGGACAGAACGTCACTATAGACAGCTATAATTTCGAGGTGGTCAGAGACTTTGTCTACCTAGGATCCGCTATAAGCTCAGCGAACGATACCAGTGCTGATATCAAACTAAGACTTACTCTTGCCAATCGCTGTTTCTTCGGGCTTAGAAGGAAATTGAGGAGCAAAGCCCTCTCTCGAGCAACTAAACTGTCCCGGTATAAGACGCTTATCATTCCGGTCCTTATGTATGGTGCAGAGGCATGGACACTGTTAACGGTGGATGAGAACGTTAGGCTGTTTTGAGAGGAAAATTCTCTGGGTGATTTTTGGTCCCGTCTGCATAGATTCGGAATGGAGAAGAAGATACAACAACGAACTGTATGGGCTGTACAGCGACACCGACCTAGCCACAAAAGTGAAATGCCAAGGACCGAGATGGCTGGGTCACCTAGAGCGAATGGACATCAATGCTCCGGCCCGGAAAGTCTTTGAATCCAACCCCGTGGGACAACGCAGTAGAGGTGGACAGCGTACAAGGTGGCGCACGCAAGTGGAACAGGACCTCAACCAACATGGCGTGCGAAACTGGAGACAGCTAGCTAAGTAAGTAAAAATCCATCATGAAAACACATCTTGAGTAGACACAAGCTCTGCACGGTAACACCTCCGATAACGGACTCAGCTTGAACGACTTTGCTGTGGGTCGAAACGTTTTGGTAGCTAGTAATCAGTTCGCACATCTCGATATCCACAAGGGGACATGGTGATATTCTGGTCAATCAACTACCAACCAGATTGACCACACTGCTACAGTATCCCAGGTTGTCTGAAACCTCGAAAGATCCAATATTGACTCGGACCACTACCTTGTTGTAGCCAAAGTTAATGCTACGGATATCCGGACCAAAGCCAAAACAGGGAAATACTGTGAGGACTGAGGAGATTTGGTGGAGTTCGGCAACAATCGCAGAGAGATCTTCATGTCTTTTCTGATAGAGACCCTCGCCCCTTGCTTAATAGCCCTATGCGGACAACTTCAGCATCGAGAACCAGTAGAAACATTCCCAGGAAGCCATCTTAGATGGCAACTCTGACGTACTTGGCCTTACACGAGGAATTCCGACAGGTGCGTCTGTAGCGAATCAACAGCCGTACATAGCGGCGCTGACAGAATGACCAGAGTTGGTCTTGAGGTCTACGAGCAGAAGAGGAGAGAGGAACACCGGCTGAAGGAAAATTAAGGAGTATGAGGAGCTATGCTATTGCAGGAATAAAGCTTGGAAGTTTTACCACAAAGTTAAAAGACCTCCCAATTTTACAAGACTTGAACCGCAGCCGGTAACGACGAATAAGGAAACTTCGTAGTAGATTCACAGTCGGTGCAGAGGATACCTATGGAAAAAGTTATTTCTGAAAATTGTATAACGGTGATCATGAATTGAATTTCGCTCCATGCCGATTGCACCATTCAACCGGGACGACATAGCCCAAAAAATCCGTCCACCCGATCCCGACGAAGATAGCTCTATCAAAACTTAAGTCTAATAAGGCTGTCGGAGGTGATGGCCTAACGGCTGAGTTGTTTTAAGTTGCTGGAGATGAAAGACATCAGTCTCCTTAACATCTCATACAGTTTTTTCACTGGTGTACTTTGTGAATGCCAAAAGCTATTCATAAACAAACTGAGATGTCGTCCATATCAGTGTAGCTTTAAGCTAGGAAAGTCCACCATGGAGTAAATGTCAGCGATGCTTTCGTGAATATTGAGAAGGACGCCAAGGGGATTTAACGGTGAATGAAGTCAAGACCAAATATATGCTGTCAACAAGAAAGGAAACCCAACACCGACGCACGCAGTGATCCGTTTGTTGAATTTTGGCGAAAAAATTATCTCCCAAGCCAACTCTGGTTACAAATAAATGAAATTTGATACACTATTGCCTATTTTTTCTACTTCAAACGAGGGCTTCAAAATTTAGGTCAAAATATGGTCCCAAATTTCAAAATTTTAAAAGTCGAAGTCAGGAACTGAGTTAAGTTTATGGTTGAAATTCTCAAGTATGTGCCTTCAAATAAAAATGACTCCAATACCGATTTGATGTACAAAATTTATAGAATATAGTCCAAAATGTTAAAAACTATTCCCAAGGGATTAGAACTAATTTTAGAGCAAATTTTTAAAAATGTTTGTATTGGAAATTATTTTAAGACCTATAACTTGATCGAATCTGTATGAAATTTGAAAATTTTGACGGCAGCAAGTTGACAATCAAATTTTAGGTCAAATGCCTACTCAAGAAATCAAAAACAAGAAAAAAAAATTTAAAGTAATCGAAAGTAATAGTTTTAATAATGTTGAAAATTTTTCTGTTTGCATTATTTAAATCTGACATCAAGCTAATAATTCTGATAGTTGACAGTTGGAAAAAGCCGTTAAATTACCATAATTTTTTTAAAATATGAGAATATTTCAATTGCTGTATAAATATGGTATTTAAACGGTTTTCCCACTATCAACAATGAGAATTCTTAGCTTGATGTCAAATTTAAATAATGCAACCAGAAACAATATTAAATATCAAAATTTGTAATAATCCGTGTGGAGCATTTTGGAATAGATATATTCCTTAGTTTTTGTATAAGTATTGGAGACATTTGTATATGAAAGGGCACTATTTTAGGACAGTTCAAACACAAACTTAAATCAGTTCCTGTTTTTTTTTTTTTAATTTTGAAATTCAGGACCATGTTCTGATGTAAATTGTGAAGCCCACAGTATCCCAAAATCATTAAATTTGCCAAATTTTATTTATTTCCATTGATAATTGGCGTGGGAAATAACTTTTGTTGCCAAAATTCAACAAACGGACCACTGGCTGACATCTTGGACAAAACGGCACTAAAGACCGCTTTAATTTCTAGGTGGTAAGAAAACTACATTTCTAATTCATATCTACCTTACATCTCAGCACTAACATTTGCTAAATGTATACGTACTTACCAGTCTAACAATTATCGTTTCGTGAGAAGGTTTTTTGGAATGGCTGTAAGGCGTTGGTAGCAGGTACCACGGTAACCACTCACGCTATTTACCTCTTTTGGAATATTAAAGGTAGAAAATTTAAAGTTCATATCCTTACGCACTTTCAAAATGACAGTACATTCTTTTAAAGTGCTTTCGGAAAAAGTTGATTTTTTTCATTCAAATTTCCACTATAACTTTAATATTGTAATGACTTTCCATATTTGAACTATAACGACTCCGAAAAGCAAACCAACGGACACAATAAAGCTTACGGTTGCAGTGCAAACATACCCTTATTAGCTATAATTATAGCTACTCTCAAACGAAAGAAGTGCCATCTGCCGGATTATAGCAGATATACCAGCTGTCAAATAAAAGCTTTTGGAAGGGTTATTATTGGGAAATTTCCCCCACGGAAAGCTCTGGAAGCAGAGACCAGAACCTTCTACTTATTTCCAGAGTTTGTGTCAAACAAGTATAAAAGGCACATGTTTGACCGGCAGCGACAGTTTGTTTTTAATCGTGAATGAGTAAAGTTGGTTTTAAAAATAAAAGTTAAGTTGGTGTATTAATTTCAGTGGTGAATAATAAATTGTTTTGTTTGTAGATAGTAAGAAAAGAAAAGTGTTTTATTTTGTGAAATAAATAAGTGGAAGTTTTAAATAAAGTAAAAAAGTTTTATTAACGAACCTGAGAAAATATTACAATATGAAGAACACTTTCTAAGCTTCCAGCCGTGTCACTCATGGTTGCGATAGAAATACAATTTGGCCCATCAAAATGCTTTCGGCTAGGTGCAGATGTGTTGCACTTGTTTTGCACCAAATATGCCACCTTAATTAGCCATAAATTAAAAACATAATACAGAAATTATTAGATTAATAGAACTTGTTTTAGTTGCATACTATCTATTCCTTCCTTTTTTTTACGCCTATGAACAAATAATAGTTAACCAATAGGCATAAATAGAGATATCAGTTTTGTACTAAAATTTGAGCACTTAACTAATTTTTTGCATAGACTCATTTCTTACAGAAAAAATGATAGTTATGCGATAGCCTGAAATTATGCTGCATTAAATACTAAAAAAAAATAAAACGATTTTTGGCTATCTTCGAAAGCGCCTGTAAGGCAGAAGGCCGCCTGTAAAACGTCTTGGACCATTATTTTTATAATCAGATGAGTTTACCCTAAGCTAGGTTAGGTAGAAGGGCTGACAGTTGATCTTGTTACCGTCACACTTAGATCTATGTAAATCCGTTGGTATACCCTAGGAAATTGTATTTCACTTAATGTAAAAACAGTTTTGCCAGATGAAAAAAAAATCTCCCCCCAGAAAAATTTAGAAACCCCCCAGATTACCACATTTTGACAAAAAAAAACCCTAGATTTTTTTTTACTTTCAATACTCATAAGTTCATTACAAATTTCAGATGATATTTAAAACAAAATATAGTAAAAATGAAAATATGCATCTACCTACACTAAAATTCTTTATTTGAAAAAATCAAGAATAATACGATCGTCATCTTCATTTTTATACAAGCGATATATTTCAGAGTTTCCTCTAACGGCGTAAAATTCTGCGAAGGAACATCTCACTCACAACACAAATGAGCCAGTGAGTACAAAAGTGGTGTAACCCAATTTTTGTTGCATAGTTTTCATTTGTAATCGATGTTAATTACTATTTTATTTGATATTCATGGAGGATAAGAATTAAGGTTTCTTGCTTCTGTGACTTTTCATGCATAAATGTTGGACAACGAGACAAAAGTATCAATTTTTCCAATATATGGGTAACGCTACTTTTGCACTCACGGCCTTAATTACTATCAGTTATTTCAATTCCCATACGATGTAATTTTGAGAATGAAGAAAATTAAGCAGTTATACAATATTATTTTTTTAACTTTAAAAATAATACCCCCAGATTTCCCCCCAGACATTTTGTCACCCCAGATTTGCCCCTAACGATAAAAAAAACCTAAATCTGGGGGGAAAACCCCCAAACTGGCAACCCTGTGTAAAAACATATGTGGTCTGTTAGCAGTCAAGCCATTTCGAGGCGTTGATGAAGTTCAGAAGGCTACTAGCCGAAGTTCTAGAAAGTTTCTCTAGGTCGTCATAAAAATGATTTCCTAGGTGTTTCTTTCTTAAAGAGGACAGAGTGCTGGGTACTGACAAAGGAAGTGTAAGGTATCCTCATGTGCTGAGCTTACCCTACATAAAGGTTACAAAATTTGTTTGTCATCACAATTATTCAAAGAAAAAATGTTGTGTTGTAACTACAAGGAAAATTGAATGAAATAATACTTTAACAGCGTCTGTCAGGCAGAAGGCCGCCTGAAAAGCGTCTTGGACCACCATTTTGTTAATCAGATGAGATTATCCTTTACACATACAAAACAAAAATTTGTTTGTGTTACACTCAGAGAAAAACGTCAGGTAAATAATTAACCTGGACCTTGTTGAATTCACGAGGTGCACAATCCCATGCAAAGTTAATGACATTTCAAAAATTCACCTGATTTAAAGTAACCTTTTATTCAGTGTAAAATCAACATGGTGGACTTTCTTGCCATTTTCAGGTTGATTTAAGAAGATGACCTGTTATTTTAACACGAAATTCTTGTAAATAAAAAATTTTAACAAGAATATAGTGTTAATTTTAACCGAGGTCGTGTTTTTCTAACACTGTATGTAATTTCTGTTTTACCACATTTCAGGTTGAAATAACATTTAATGTGGTTTTTTTTACCTGTTGTATTTTATATTGTATGATATTTGGCACCAGTTTTTTGTGTAGTGAATTGGCCCAGTGGATGAGTGCTATCTCCTTGTGTGAAAGGTTCCCAGTTCAAAACTGAAGTAAGTATCACAAATTATTTTTAAACTAAAAGAAATAAATAATAAATTTCTACATGTAGTTTCAGAATAATGCTTAAGGAGTTGAGCGATAGGCATCGCAAGAGACGGCTCTTAGACGTATTGATTCATGACTTCTGCTGGATTTACACGATTGGAAAACTGCCAGTATAATGACAAAAGCAACAACAAATGAATGGACAAATTAAATCTTTTTATCATTATAGTGGCAGCGTTCCAGTCGTGTAAATCCGGCATTAGATATAGGGTTGATATTACATTGAGACCTGTTAAATTAACTATAGGTTTTCAGGTTAAACTAACCAGATTTTCATGTTAAATTTACAGGGCATTGAATATTGTGTCATGTTAAATTTATTATATTTGCAGGTAAAATTTACAGGATTACAGTGCTAAATTTACAAATCAGGTATCTGGTTTAACAGTTAACACCTGATCTACCTAGTTAAAAAATAACAACCTGAAAATCAGGTATGATTGACCAGAAATTGGTTGACAATACCTGTTTTTTTATCTGAGTGTATCACGGTTTTAGAAAATCGATTTTTGGCTAACTTCTAAAGCGACTGTTAGGCAGAAGGCCACCCGCAAAAAGTCTAGGACCATCATTTTCGTAACCAGGCTAATTTCCTCTATATGTAGATATCAAAATTTTGTTATCACAATTATTGGAAAACCCGATTTCTGGCATATTTCAGGAGTGTCTGTCTGTCATGGAGAAGGCCACCTGCAAAACGTCTTGGACCACCATATTTGATATCAGGGTATTAAGTTCTAGTTATATGGGTGATTCTCTGCCAACTGTGATTCTTTTTTTTTTAATTTCAAAAATTAAAACTTATTGGAAACAATTTTCGTTTCATTTTTGTGGCTTCATTTAGTCAGAGTATCATATCTGTAAAAAACATTTTGCTAGAACTTTTAAAGAACAAAAAATATGGTAAAATGTACTAAGACTGAAATAGACGATACTGAAGCTCTTTTACTTTTTTATTTGTATTTTGTTTTCTCTCTTTTTGACCATATTTTTGTTGAGATTCTTGATGACCTGTTATGTTTTGAGCTCTTGACATCTCTACTTTCCTTATTTTCTTTAAAAATGTATAACTTTTTTGTTTTTGTAGTCTATTCTTCTGAATGGCAACTCTTTTCATTGTGCTGGGTTATTACTTAGGTTTTATTGCATGGAATAATTTTTGTTTGGTATTGCTACCGTTTTAATAAAGAAAATTGGGAGAAAGCAAATATCATTGCAAGAAATAATTTAATTAAAGTTCACGATGCCTCGGTACTGACATCCACGGTACTGACATTTATACAGTTTATGTGACCTAACTTCTCTATTCTAATGAGAAAAATAATTTCCAGGCCAATTTGTACAATATGTCATTTTTTTTCGTTCAAACGTTAAACTGAACGGACGTGTTACTAAAAGTGTCGTGGGGTGCGCGCTTTTTTGTAATTTCTCTAAAGTACTACACAGTTTCGTTATTAAAATCTATTTCCCTTCATTTATTTAAAATGCATTGTTTAATTTGCGAACAAAAAATTGATCGGAATGAAACCCAAAAAAAGAAAAAACAAATAACCTGTGTTGATTACGAATGTATATTTCATGGTGCGTGTGTCAATGTTAAATCTACTGACATTGAGTACCTATATGAATGCAAATAAAATCAAATACAGATGCGATAAATGCACACAACTTCGCCGTAAATCACTGCATTCTTTGCCATCGTCATCTTCAACAACAACAACAACAGCAGCCGATGTAGCTTCTGACAAACAACAACAACTTGGACATCAAAAAGTTACAGCTCCGAATGCTACACAAGAGCAGCAGCAGCAGCAGCAGCAGACAGCATCCCAAAACCAAAACCAACCTAAGCGAGTGCCAATGCCAACTGTGCTTTCTGATGACAAAGTGCAACCAGGTAGCAGCGAAATCACACTTCAACTCCTCTATGAAGAAATATTAAGCCTAAAAAAAATAAACAGTAACTTCCTAAGCACTGTCCAGCAGTTGAGTGAAGAAAATATGTCTCTGAGATCAAAGGTGAATGAACTTGAAAGCAAATTGAATTGGTGGGAGCAGAAGCAAATGGATAATATCATTGAAGTTGTTGGTGTTCCAAATGTAACCAACGATAATGCTGAAGAGTGTGCCCAGAAGATTTTTTGTGATGCATTAAATGTGTCTGTCCCATCGGTTGACATTAAGAGATGTTATGTGAAAAGTTTCGCTAAGGCTAATTCAAGCATACTTTGCATTCAACTCGCATCTTCTGATGTAAAACAAAAAATAATGAGGAGCAAGAGGAGCGGAAAGAAAAAATTAACCACTTCATTATTTGCCGATGCCAGCATAAATAGTTCCAACATTTACATTAACGATTGCTTTACGAAATATACTCGTACTCTTTTTATGGCAGCTAAAAAACTTAAAGCAGATAAAAATTATAAGTATTTGTGGTATAATAATTCTCAAATTATGTTAAGGAAAGTGGAAAGAGGTAAGGTTGTTGTAATAAGGTCTTTGAATGATTTAGCTTTGCTTCAAAATGAATAATAAAGGGTGATTTTTTAAGAGGTTTAGAACTTTAAAAAAAAAAAAACACAAAAAATTCGAAAAAATGAATGAAATATTTATTTGAATCGATAGTTTGAACCTTGCAATTTAATGTTTAAAGATAATTTCATGCAAATGTTGACCGCGGCTGCGTCTCAGGTAGCCCATCCGCTGAGTCCAATTTTGGCATACTCTTTCACACATATCGGCCGGTATCTCACGAATGAATGCATGGATGTTGGCTTCCAGTGCGTCAATCGAAGCGGGCTTGTCCCTATAGACATTAGCCTTGACATACCCCCACAAAAAATAATCTAATGGTGTCAAATTGCACGATCTAGGCGGCCAATTGACCGGCCCGAAACGTGAAATTAACTGTTCACCAAACTCGCCTCGCAATTGCGCCATTGTTTCGCGTGCTGTGTGGCATGTGGCACCGTCTTGTTGAAACCACATATCATGCAAGTCAAGAACTTCCATTTCGGGCAAAAAAAGTTTGTTATCATCGCTCGGTAGCGTTCACCATTGACAGTAACGCTGCGATTCGCATCATCTTTGAAGAAATATGGCCCAATAATGCCGCCGGCCCATAAACCGCACCAAATAGTGGCTTTTTCGGGATGCATTGGTAGCTGTTGCAATGCTTCTGGCTGATCTTCACTCCAAATGCGGCAATTATGCTTATTTACGTACCCATTCAACCAAAAATGAGCCTCATCGCTGAACACAATTTTTCGATAAAAAAGCGGATCCTCGGCCAGCTTTCCAAGAGCCCATTCACCAAAAATTCGGCGTTGTGGTAGGTCGTAAGACGATCCATGGTTAAATTGCAAACCAAACTGAAGCTGTTTGACAGTGACACAAGGTACTAAACACACGTCAGCTGTCAAAACCAGTGTTGCCAAAACCAAACCAGCTAAAAAATCACCCGTTATAATGACTGAAACCTATCAAGAAGATTTTTTCTTCAACAACCTTATCTTAAGTACCATAAGTAATTGTAATTATAAATTTTTTCTTGAAAGTTTAGAGAATAAGAAAGCTTCATTTATAATTCACCAAAATGTAAGAAGTCTTAGGCAAAATTTTGATTTATTAGTTGCCAATCTGGAAGCCTTTGAAAACTTACCGGAAATTATCTTTGTATCCGAAATTTGGATTTATTCATTTGAGATAAATGATTACAGTATTCCTGGCTATAATTTTTATGCCAATACAAATGACTCGTATTCTGCTGGTGGAGTAGGTGCTTTTGTGAGAGATATTTATGATGTGTGTGATATGAAATGCTATAAATTGACGAGTGCTGATGTTTTAAAAATTTCTTGTTGTTTTGGCAATGAGTTATTTTCCTTTATTTGTGTTTATAGATTAAATTCTCAGTCGATTAATACTGTTTTGGATGAATTTTCGGTTCTCTTGCGCAATTTGAGGGTTGGTAATCTTGTAATTGTAGGTGACTTTAATTTGGACCTGCTAAACTCTTGTTCTAATTTAGATTCATATCTTGCATTAATTTCCGATCATGGGTTAACTTCGTTTGTTAATGATGTAACAAGACCAACATCAGACACCTGTCTTGACCACGTATTAGGCCGTTTCATTAATATTCAATCCATTCAATGTGCTGGCATTAATTGTGATCTTCAAATTTCCGACCATTGTATGACCGGTATTATGTTCTCCACTCTGGATAGTAAAAAGGAAGATGATTCACTATATAGCGAAACCAAAATCAACTTCAATCAGTTGAATAATGCGTTGCGCTTCTATGATTGGGAGGTAATCTATGAACAAGAAAATGTCTCCAACGCTTATGATTTATTTCTTGGCATTCTAAAGAATTCTATTGCCATGGCTAGTTACGTTAATGTGCCCAGAAAGTCTGAAAAAAAACTTAAGCCTTGGATGAACCGGTTTCTCCTGAAAAAAATAAAACAGAAACATAGACTGCGCATAAAATGTAAAAAGCACCCACAAAATTCATGTTTAAAAAATCGCTATGACAGAATGAGCCGTGAAATTAATAAGGAAATCAAAACATGCCGGGATAATTATTATCATAATCAAATAAGAATATCTCAAGGGAACCTCAAAAAAGAATGGAAAGTGGTTAATAGTTAATCGAAGTGTTAATGATCAAAATAGTTTGATAGCTTTGAACAACGGAGATGAAATTATTTCAGACCCTGCAGCTGTAGCTAATGCATTCAATGAGTTCTTTGTTTCAGTTGGACAGGAATCATTTTCAAGAGACACCTCTTATCCAGGATATTCATGCGCTGGTTCCAGTTCCTTAGTTTCTTCTTTTCAAACAAACAGTTTTTATTTTGAATCAATATCTGGTCTTGAAGTATTAAAAGCCATAAAGTCTCTGAATAACTCCAAATCGTATGGTAACGATGGTATATCTAACATTGTGTTAAAGAAAATCGCTTTGAATATTGTGGATATTTTGACATACATTTTTAATTTTAGTATTTTCTCTGGAATCTTTCCTGATGAACTTAAACGCGCCATTGTGATACCTCTGTTTAAAAAGGGAGTAAAAAAGTAAAAAATAACTATAGACCGATTTCGTTGTTGCCTTCTATTTCAAAAATATTTGAAAAAGTAATTAAAAGTAGGATATTGAAGTTTCTCAAAAACTCCAATTTTCTTAGTTCAAAACAGTTTGGGTTTAGGACTGGACTCTCAACTGAGGATGCTTTGTTGGATTTTTGCTCTTTTGTTCATAAAGGATTGGATGATCAAAGGTTCTGTAGTGGACTTTTTGTGGATATTACGAAAGCCTTTGATATGGTAGACCACAATATTCTTTTGAACAAATTATATTATGCGGGCTTCCGTGGATTTATATATGAGTGGTTTGCATCTTATCTGAAGAACAGGGAACAAAAGGTCATACTCGGCAGCTGTCTGAGTAACTCCAAGGTTATCAATCTTGGAGTTCCTCAGGGATCTGTTCTCGGTCCGATCCTTTTTTTAATATATATTAATTCTATTTTTGAACAACCTCTTGTTGGTGAAGTAAGGGCGTTTGCAGATGATTTGGCAATTGCATACAGATCCGTTAGTTTATTGAACCTTGTGGCTGATTTGAATGATGATGTGCACTTATTGAGAGTTTGGTTTGACAAACATAAACTGCTCGTAAGCAACAAAACTAAACTTATGTTTTTTACCCTCAGCTCTAATGTGACTCCAGACATTAATGTTATATTCCACTCATCAGAATGTGCAAGGTTTAGTCTACACATGAGTTCATTTCAAACTACACATCATTACTTTAATGCTAATGTTTCTTGCGACGCCAACTGCTTCCAAATTGAAAACGTTAACTATTTTAAATATTTGGGTGTTCTCATCGATAGGAATTTGAGCTGGTCTGAGCATATTACAGAGCTTAAAAGATATTTCCTTTCAACAATCCGCTGTTTTTATCGCCTTAGAAAGTATTGTTCTGATAACACTATGAAAACTGTTTACTATGGGATTTTTCATTCTCGAATGCAATACGGTATAAGCTGCTGGGGGGGTGCTTACCGGATCAAAATGAAGTCTCTAGTTCTGTTGCAAAAATGCGCTATAAGAAAGGTCTGTAACTCATCCCGCCTATCTCATTCCATGGAGCTTTTTAGGCGTACAAAGATTTTGCCTGTGAGACAGCTATTTTATTACAAGGTTCTAAAGATTTTCTTTATTAGAGGTGGGTACTTGCAGAGTCCAATATCTGAAGGCTACATATTACGCAGCAATTACCAATCCTTAGTTGCAGTTCCTTCTTTTCGTACTACAAGTTTTAGAAACTCGTATCATGTTCTTTCCCGCAAATTGTATAACCGGCTCCCAGCTAGCATACGTGCCCTACCAACTCTATTCGCCTTTTTGAAAAAAGTTAAACTCTGGCTTCTTGATTTCGACCATAATGAAATTGAAGTTTTGTTGAGCTATATTGTTTAATTGAATTTATCTGTCAATGAATTTGAATTTGATTTATTTTGTTTTTCTTTTTTGAACATGCATTTTGATTTAATTTTCTTTTAATTTTTAACTTAACTTTTTTTATATTGTACACCCCACGCTGAATTTTTGTACTATCTATGAAGTGACATTATCTCTATTTTTATGAAATACCAATGTCACTAACTATTCTCTCTTATAATCACTATTGTAAATTTTGTTAGAGTTATCTTAAAATATATCAAATGTTATAGTTAATAAGATGAGGATAATGATTAATAAAAAAAAAAAAAAAAAAAAAAAAAAAAAGGAATAACAAATTTTAATAATCAACCAAAAACATGTTATAACATGCTTAAAAAATACTATCACGGTACTTACAAATTAATTTGTGGCACACTTTCTTCGTTTAAAAAGGTATCACTAAAGTACAACAACGTACAAAAAAATAAAACAACTGTTGTTATCTATATTATAAATAGTGCCTCGTTTAGAAAAAAACCATACAAACGTCTTGAAACTAAATCAAAATGGCGGCTCAGCGAGAAATCTTTTGAATTCAAAAATAAAAGTAAATCCTCCGACAACATTCATTCATGATTATTTTATTCAGCAATAAGTATTTTGACTTAATTTTTGCATAATTTTATCAACCAAGTATTGCACTCAATTTTTTCTAAGGACAACATTTCAATTCAATGAAGTATTTCATTAGAAAAAAGTAGACTTAATCGGAAAAACAATAAGGAACGGACTTGCTACGGTACTGACATTTTTACTACACTTTTCCAAGCCATGTGGAAGAAGTAGTAAATTTGGTCATGATATCGAATTTAGATTGTAGTGAATAGCCATTTAGATAATTCAAACCAAAAATATATTGCATTAAATAACAATAAAAGCACTGGACGGACACAAAGAATCACAGTTGGGACGGAATCACCCATATAATTAAATTTTATCCTAGATGTTATCACAATTACCTATTTAATCTGCTGAAAAAATGAGTTTTGGATGCAGGATTACTCATAAGTGCCCCAACAACAAACGGCAAACTGCTTAGATACTTTTGAAAATAAAATTATAAATATTATCGAATAAAAACAATTTTTTAGTGTTAAGCCTAGTTTACAGTTCCGATGCGAACAAAAAATCAAAATTTTCAAAACGATTTTCCACCTATTCTGCGCATCAAGTTGAATAATATTCAAGGCGAAAAACGTTTGCCTTGGCCTAAACCACCCATTGAGTCATTAATTTACCCTTAATTGACAAACTATAGGCCTAAAAAATGGAAAATAATTATTTTTGGATGCGAAAACCATTTGCATGCAAATAATGCCTTGAGGTGAATATATTTTTTTTTTCCGAAGTATAAGCCGACCATCAAAAAAAAAAATATTTTATTCACCACACTTTTTTTTCGCATGCAAATCAATTGCCGGTCCATTGTTTTGCATGACATTTCATGACAGCATAGTTTTTTTTTTTGCATGAAACTGTAAACCAATCATGCAAACAATTAATTTTACATTTCACCTCAATTATTTTTGACATGCGAGAATATTTGCATCGATTTTTTTTTGCGCATGGGAACTGTGCGTTCACACGAA
Source organism: Dasysyrphus tricinctus (assembly GCA_963921185.1). NCBI lineage: Eukaryota > Metazoa > Arthropoda > Insecta > Diptera > Syrphidae > Dasysyrphus > Dasysyrphus tricinctus. The sequence goes on along the minus strand of CAWUEQ010000027.1, from coordinate 29,447 downwards.
AATATTACTGTGGGCTCTTAGTCTATAAGATTTGCTGCTAGATTGTTCCTAATTGGTCTTTTGCTCAAGAATTGAATGTATAGCAATCAGTTAAAGATTTTGGTATGCATTTAGTAAAAATAAAATGTTTGAAAAAATTATTCTAAATTTCCTATTTCCCAAGCTTTTATATTTAAACACGAAGGACTTAAGTAAAGTATGTACCTATGTATGTATTAAGAAACGTTTAACAATTCAACAAATCTGGTCACCTCACCCTTTAGACAATATAAATGTTTCTCACTGAAAACATTTGCATCGGCCATTGTACCTAACCTAGGATTGTGTGAGCTTCATGTCTGCATATCTGTAAATGTTGTTTGCAATAGCCTAGCCATGAACTATATAAGATATCTGTTTCGGTAATTTCCCTTAGAATATTATTTATTTTCAGGATTATATTTTGATTCCGATTTATGTATGTTTTGCCCGGCTTTTATTTGTTTCTTTAAATTGGAATTGCGTTTGCGACAGTTTACAAAGTGGATGATGTCAATCTGCTTCGCAACCAAGCTCCGTCGTTAGAGAAAAAGTAGTAATCTGCATGTCGACTTCTAAAAACTCTTACACGTAGCACGTTTGTTATTCCATTCTAAATACTGTGGCTTTGCCGAATCGTTATTGCACCATCGTTATTTGTTTATCGATCACCAGGAATTGAATTTGTAGGTATATTGCCCACAAACGCTAACAAAAAAAAATTTGTAAAAGTAACCAAAACACATGTTCCTTTGTATGTACCAGAATTTGCCACAAATATGTATAGGTAGTAGTGGTGCGCGAGAGGGAGTTTCAATGTTTTTATACAGCCAAAGCCAAAAAACAGGCAGAGTTTTTATAGCTCAACTAATCTCATTGAAACCCGAAATGCTATTACTGTAAATTGAATCCCTTAAAATCGCCACAAAAGCCAAAAGGAAAAAATTAATGGTTTCGGCGGATGCGAGTAAACCACCACGCCTTGATCCAATTTGAAAATTACAAAAAAAAAAAACATTTGCGGGAATATTGGGAGTAATTTTGCTGGATTGAAACAAAAATAGTGAGTGTCAAGAGAATCGAAAGAAAAACAAATTCAGGCTTTTTGTGCAAAGGACCAAGCATGGTGCTCGTACCTATTATGTGGTTTTTGAAAAAAATTAAAAACTGTCAAGCCCTTGGGTTATTTATTATGTTAATATTTCAAGTTTTCTTTTAATATTTCATTTTGAAATTTTAATATCAACAGAAAATTGAGTGAGGTATGTGCATAGGTACATAGGATACAAAGGTACATTTAAATGAATCGCTTTTTTTTTTTTTGTAAACAGTGGTTTTTTAAGACTTGCCTATAGATTTGTTTCTTAAACAATAATAATCCAAGGAATTGATTTATCGGAGCTTACACAAGACTTTACATACTTTATATTTATTTGTCCACAAGAAGTTGGTGCCTATATACGAGTGGATTTTAACTACCCCAGTGAAATCAGTGGTCCGTTTTACGATATTATAATTATGCTGTCATTGATACAATCAAATATTTATTTAAAAAATACAACGGAATGACCGGCCGGGGTGAAATCCGCTATATTAGATGAAACAAACTTCCTCGAAAGGGCCACAGCTTTAAATTGAAATTAAAATTTCTGCACTGTGGTGTTCCCGATCCAAAAAGGGTCCCTGCCTGTGATATTGCAGTCTTTCATCGGTTGTGATATTGCAGTCTTCCATCGGTTGTGGTCCCTGGCACGCTCTCTGCTCTCTCCAGTCATCGAGACCAAGCGCGCTCTTGCGTCTGTAAACGCCTGGTCCCTGTAGCGGAGGTTCGATCATCCTGGTCGTCTCAAACTAGGGGCTGGGATTCGAAGATTCTCTTGGCTGGATCGTTGTTGTCCCTTCAACGCGAATCGTCGTCATAGGTGAGACTGTATTTAAGCATAAGACGTGCAACAAAATCACCTGGGTGCATCTGGATGGTCGAATCGAAAACCAAGTTGATCATATCATGATTCAGCAGTGATGGAGGAAGTCAATGTGTAATGTTCGAGGTATAAAAATGCCGATGTGGGAAGCCACCACCATTTGGTTCTGATGAGTCTCAAACTACGAACCACTGCCGTAGAAAAACCAGCGCAGGATGCAGCAAGGAGCTCAAAACTCAATACGAATACTATGAATGACCTAAACTGTCGAGACTATGTCACCACCCTTAACGACAGAGCCTCGTCATTAAACGGAATCCAGCATTCAACAATTGATGAGATGTGGGGTGAAATTAAAAGTGTTTTTGTGGAGGCTGGATCCAAAACTGTACCCAAGCGAACGAGACGTAGAGACTCTTGGATATCCCAAGACACCTGGGATGAGATCGAACTTCGCAAATCGTTGACAATGCAAATAGAAGCCGAAGCAGATGTTCAATGAAAGGCTGGATTGCGAAGCGAGTATCGCATTGCACATAAGATGGTCTATCGCTCTGTGAGACGTGACAAGAGGGTGAGATTAGATGGACTCGCATCAGATAATGCGGAAAACGATGATGCAAGAAAAGGAGATATCCTGGAACTGTACCAAATAGCCAAAGATGTTATTGGGAAAAAAAAGCAACACCAATCATCCTGTAATGGATGTGGATGGCAGACTTTTGGTATCAATTGAGGATCAGCTACACAGATGGAAGGACGTTTTTTGTGCCCTGCTTAATGGGGATTCAGTTGAGCAGAGTGATGCTGAAGAGCTTCAACTTAACGAGATGCACAGGTCCTATAGGGGTATTGACATCGAATAAGAATCGGAAATACAAACATCAATAAATCAGCTGAGCCATGGCGTAACGCAAGCATGCCAAGCCAATGTAGACCGAACACACTCCTCTTCTGCTGCCAGAATCTGGCTTATAGCGTCCTGTAAATTATAAGTAGCAATGGTGGCTAGGGATTGGAGGTTTTTTTTCTAGGAGTCAGTGAGGGAAAATATACAGTGGTGCCGTGTAATTTTAGGAAGTTGAATTTATTTTTTTAGAATAGTCCTATAGAAACACCAACAAGGTTCGTTACAACCCCTGTCGAAACGTTGGGAATAAATCAATGTAAATTTGTTTCATTGCCACTACTATAGTGAGTGACCAAAAAAGCCGAAGGATGAACTAAGATCGTTTACATCAACAATTATTAACGGGATCTGGCAAACACTGCAAGTGAAGGGAGAGTCGAGTGTTTTAAGAATAAACAGCAAAAAGACAAAAATAATGCTCACAGATAGCTCCATCCAGAAGCGTATTATTCTACAGGAGACGCCAGTGGAAGAAGTCGATCAGTTTAACTACCTTGGCAGTATTTTTTCTGCAAACGACGGCGGCGGTACGGATCTGGACGTTAAAAGTAGAATAAATAAGCCTTGTGCTGCCTTCGGTACTCTGTCCACAGTTTGGAAATCCAGTCAAATCTCCCTACATGCACTAAGTTGAGATTCTTCGAATCCAATGTCAAATTCCTACTGTTATATACTTGTGAAACCTGGAAAATCACGTCTACCATTTCGAGAAAGCTGCAGGCTTTTTGTGAATCGCTGTCTTCGCCACATCCTAAAGATTCGCTGGCCATAAATTATATCAAACGAGGAATTGTGGCGCAGGACAAGTCAAGAGCACCTGGACGTTGACATAGAAAAGCGTAAATGACAATGGATTGGTCACACACTGCGGAAATCAAACGATTAAATTGCAAAGTAGTGTTTTGAATGGAATCCTCAGGGTGCATGGTGGGTTGGAAGGCCAAGAACAACGTGGAAATCAACTGTCTTAGCAAAAGCAGAATCCCAGAGATAGACGTGCCTCAGTTAGAATACCTTGCTGCAGACCGTGAAGGATGGAGAAGTTTTGTTGACGCCCTATGCCCCAATCGGGGTTACAGAACACGATGATGATGATGATGAGGTACTTCTTGGCTTAGTCTTTAATTGTTACTACGTTGGACTGTCATGTCAGTATGCTACCTAAGAAAACATTTTCTTTTGGGACACTGCCTCTTGTGGTGAATTTTTAAATGTTTCAAGAATATCTTTTGTCATGAAAAATTGCTTTACTTTTAACCAATCACACCCAGTAAAAAATTATAAGCAGTCTCTATCCCAACAGCATCAGTCAACGGCTTGTCATCCGAATGCGGAGAGTTTGACTAGTATTGGACGATTAATTATTAGTAAGTCTGATGTGGAAAAAGCATTATTAGATTTAAACAGTGATAAACAGCCTGGTCCAGATGGGGTTCCTCCCATAGTTTTAAAAATGTGTGCAACAGCACTCTCCGAACCTCTTTTATACATTTTTAATCTCGCTTTCTAAAGGAGAATTTCTTTCTGATTGGAAAAAATCATTTATTATCCCAATTCACAAATCAGGTTCTAAACAGGAAATATCTAACTATTGCCCCATTTGTAAATTGTCTTTTTGAGAAGCTTGTTTGTGATAGATTAACATTTATGATCAAGGAAATTATCTCACCATTCCAACATGGCTTTATTTCCGGTAGATCAACCACTACCAACCTTAAAATTTTTTCTAACTTTGTCCTTAATAAACTCGAAGAAGGGTCTCAAGTAGACGTGATCTATACCGATTTCGCAAAGGCTTTTGATAGAGTTAGTCATTCAATTTTATTGAATAAACTTCAATTATTAGGTATTCACTCGAGTATTTTGAAATGGTTGGCATCTTACGTGATGGGGCGTACTCAGTTCGTGTCCATCGATAATATTCTATCTTGTCCCGTAAATGTGTCATCAGGGGTCCCCCAAGGTAGTCATCTTGGACCGCTCCTTTTTCTAATTTTTATCAATGACATGCCCGAAGTTTTCTTAAATTCACATCGTCTTCTATTTGCAGATGATCTGAAATTTTTCAGGTGTATTAAGAATGAAGCTGATTGCCTTCTCTTACAAGAAGACCTTCACAGACTTACGGAATGGTGTACTAAAAACCAATTATTTTTAAACGTCACCAAATGTCAATGCTTTTCCTTCTTTCGATCTCACACCCCCATTTTCTTTGAATACAAAATTGGTAATAATAATTTTGAAAGAGTTTTTGAGAAAAAAGATCTTGGGGTCGTTTTTGATCAGAAATTCAACTTTGTTAAGCATGTTGAATATATTGCTACTAAGGCTAATTCCATGCTTGGTTTCATAAAACGAAATTCAATTGAGTTCACGGACCCATATACCCTAAAATCACTTTTTTCTGCCTATGTAAGATCTGTTTTAGAATATTGCTGTGTGGTTTGGAATCCACACTATAACATTCACTCTATGAGATTGGAAAGAATTCAAAAAAATTTCACTAGATTTGTTGTTTATAAACTTGGTTGGAACATTGAAATGCCTTCTTATTCTTCAAGATGTCAACTCATCGGCATACAGTCACTTGAGAATCGACGCAAAATATTTTCAGTTATGTTTATTAGTGATATTTTGTCCAATCATATTAACTGCCCTTGCCTGCTATCTTTAATTGATATCTATGCACCATCTCGCCCACTAAGAGAACGTAATCTCTTCCGTGAAAATGACCATAGAGTGAACTATGCACTTAATGAGCCTATAACTCGTTGTGTTCGGGAAACAAATTCTGTGTCTAATTTATTAGATTTTAACTTTAACTATAGCAGAGCTTCTTTAAAAAATAAACTTTTATTATACTTTTTAAGCATGTAAATAAGTTTACTAAATGCATTAATTGTTTTTTTTTTTAATTTAAATAATACATGTGTAAGTACATTTTTACTAAATTTTCTTTAGTCTATAAGATGATTATTGTAATCTCTGATTGATGTAAATAAATAAATAAATAAATAAATATCCGTGACAGAAATACGTGCACACTAATGGCTGCAAGTTGCTTATACATACGTCACTAAGCATTGGTTCTCCATGATTTGTTATGTTGTGGTACCAAGCTTATTTTTGTATGGTTTTAATTAAGTTTTCCAAAACTCTAAAATTAACCAAAAATACCAAAAATTATTATTTTTAAAATTTAAATTTCACCATTGGAAAACATAATGCAATGAAAAATCTAATTTTAATGATAAAATTCCAAATAAGGGCATATTTTCTAGCAAATTGCTCGTATGAGGTTTGAAAAACAAACATTTTCACATTTTCAGTTTTCTTTCTGATTATTTTTCTAATTTCATATTTTTATGAAAATTATTATAAGCCCGTCGTTATTATAATCTAAACTATGGACAACAAAGCGAATTCACAAAATTGAATGCATACATCGGATGCAAGGGACTATATCTATAGTCTTAGTCAATAATGTCTATATAGTTAAAAACTAATCTATAACCATGTTTACATTTAGATAGATTCATTTTGTATTTTGTATTTTCGTGGGATGGTTTTAGTTTAGCTTCAATACCTAATTGTTTGACTCTCCAAATTTGTTCATTTCTTAGTCAGAAATTGCTTCAAGCTATATTTTGGTTTAGTAAATTATTTCAAAACCAAATTAATGTGCGGCTAGGCCATGCAAACGAAAACTGATACATACCTTCATTTATGTATTTTTTTATGATTCAGATTTTTGTTAAAATTATGTGAAACATATAATTTCATTAGAGCGCCTAAAGGTACGTAATATCGATTACAATAAAATTGATGGTAATATGAAAGTTTTTTTTTATAAAAACAGAGTTTATTAATAATAATTTGAATAAAAAAACATAATTATGATTTTTTTTTGTTAAACTTTTGTGGTATATTTTTAATGAACAAAATACGGTTAGCTTTTTTGGAATTGGATGTTAGTAAAAAGTCAATTTTGATATGTAACACATCCATCAAATAATTTTCCTCGAATTCATTAAAAGTAGTTTAAGATCCTACCTCATTGTTTTATTAGTACATAATAGGCACGTAGAAACGCAGTTATTTCATTCCGCAGCGTTTCATGAATGCCATATCAAGTGTGTCCGTGAACTAAGCATATCAAATGTCAACATATCAATTTTTACTTGCGATTATGTAGGTACTATAGGGCAAGTTTTGGATTCGTGCAAAAAAATTTACAGATTTCACTCCTTGAGTAACGATGGGGACATTGAAAATGACTTGCTAATGCTAGATAAATCCTTAATCTTTATAATTTATACAATCTTTTTTCTCTTTTAAATTTTATCTTTACCAATTTATACATACATATCAATTTAGTTCATCTTTTTTATGAAGACCAATCCAAACATTTTATTGAACTAAGAAAACTAAAAATTTGTTAAACAAACTTTATTCGCAATTCCATCTTTACTTGCGCTTAGTTACACCAAATTGATTTTTTTTTCTTCAGCTTTAAAAATAATTAAGGAAGGATAATTTTTAAGCCGTTAATCCAACAAAAATCGGAACTCTTAATTGCTTAATACCTACATACATTTAATTTTCCCTCCGTTTTATCTTCAACCAAATTTTGATTCTTCCCTAAGCGCAAAATGATAATAGCATATGTATAACTACTTTTTTTTCCTATTTCGTCCTGTATTCGTTTTTCGTTTTCCAAAATCACGTTTTTTGTAACACTAAATAAAATTATATTTTCCAAAAAACAAATATTTAATGTTGGTAGTTGTTACCTCTCCCCAAAATTTTTCTTCTCTTATTCCCACTGTAGTTTTTTTTATTTTGTTTCATTTTCAAATATACAAAAGAGGTGTTTTCTTTTTGTCATTATATTGACCCACATATATTATTTTCCCGCTTGTCTTCTAATCTTATATTTTTCATTTACTTCGTGCGGTATCTTACTTTTTTTTTTGATTTAGCTTTGTGGTAGCACCAAACAAAAATTAAAAATTTCTACACCTATTGCTTGTTTATTTCGGTCTGTATTTGAATAGATTTTTCCTAACTCGTGTAACTGTTTAATTGTGGTAGGCAACGCTAACTTATATTTGATTTTCCCTCAAATATATGCCTACAAACGAATTTTCAACGCTGGTGTTTGGTACGTGTCAGAAAAGTTCTATTTTTCTTATCTTTTCTTTTCTCTTTTTCTTTTTTTTTAATTTTGGGGTTTATTACGAGTCTTTTCGAAAAAATTCGGCAAGACAAAAGTCAACCAAAAATTCTTGATGGACTTAAAATTTCTATCAAATAGGAAAATATTTACTAATACAAATTAGCAATAACGATAAATCGACTTTTAGTCTAATCAACCAGTCTATTTTGAAGAGACTTGCAATACGGTCCTTTATTGCATTTTCAAAAAGAAGCTGGGTGTGACCCACACTAGTAACTTCCAATTTGTGGTGCCCCGGAAGCTAGAGGTCCAATGTTATTTTTTTGTATTCAACAATTTTTGGTATAGTTTTTGTATTTTTTTTTGCATTAAAAAAAAAACAGTTTGTTGAATTATTTTACAAAACCTACCGATTGTCAATAAATTATAATCTAGTACATACATATATAGAAGCCCGAAACCAATATGATTATTTGTTTCTAACATATTCGAGACTAAAAACAATTCAACATTTTTTGGTGAGGTTTTTTGTAGTTTTTTTGCTTAAAAAAAGCTAATATCATTGTTTGTTCTCAAAATATTTGGGATGAACAAAAATTTTCTACAATTTTGTTAAGTTTCTTGTGGTTTTTTCGATAAATATAATTATTTGTTGAATATTTTTACAAATTTTATCTCATTTATTATAAACTCATTTAAGGAATAAAATTAGCCTGAAGTCAATATCATTGTTTGTTCTCAAAATATTTGAGATTAAAAAATATTCTCCACAATTTTTGGTGAAGTAGGTACTTATCTTGTAGTTCTTTTTCACTTAAAAAAAAACTTCTTGCTGAATTTTTTTTCAAATTCTATCAAGTATCAATTCTAAACTAGTGTGTGGACTTAAATTAACCCGATGTCATGTCATTATCTGTTCTCAAGATTTTTGAGGCAAAAACCAACTTTTTAACAATTAGTGTGTAGAATTGCTTGCAGTTTTTCGCTTAAAAAAAAAAAACTATTGATTCAATCCTTTTTAAAATTTTATCAATTTGTATCTATAAACTAGCATATAAAATAAAATAACCTCGAAGCCAATATCATTGTTTGTTGTCAAGATATTCAAGCCAAACAACTTTTTTCAACAATTTTCATCTACATTTTTTTATTAAAAAAAAAAAACTATAAGTTGATATACCTACTTCTATATTTTAATCAATTCCTTATTACGTCAATTTGCGTAGAATAAAATTAACCTGAAGTCGATTTGTTCTCGAGATATCTGAGACTAAGGAAATTTGAACTGCTCCTTGAATTTATTGAAAGGTCATTTCTGCTTGTAATGAAACTCTACTGTGTATACAATAAAATCCATCCGAAGTCGATATCTTAATTCGTCCTTGAGATACGGTGAACAAAAAAAGCGAAGGAACGTACGAACACACACAGACATCTCTCTACAAAAATGGATTCCGATTCTAGGGAGCGAAACGTGAAGATATGTTAAAATTTTTATTTTGACAAATCGGACCATTTACAATAACTTCCAATGGGAAGTTAAAAAATTATAACTTTTTTATGTTTTAGTTTTGTGATTTTATTGACCTATATTTGTATTCCCACTTGTAGGTATTCTTATTTCATATTTTTCATTTTCTTCGTTAATCCATCTAATCATAGCTAAACAAAACACAAAAGTAAAATAATAAACAAACAAAAAACCCCCAACAAATATCCTAACGAACCTAAACCTACCTGCAAACTAAAATCCCACATGCATTCTATCCTACTTACCTTTCACTTTCACGCACATCGCATTCTATACTATTAATAAAAAAATATTTCGGCAAGCAGCGCAAACGAACCTTCCCACTCCAAGGCATCTTTGCAACTGAAGACTGAACCTCTGAACACTGAAATGAACAGTCTTTCATAATAAACTACTAGACAGATATCAGGGATGAAATCGTGTTTCAGCAATGTATCAAAATATAAAAGGAAAGTGTATCGAATTGTACTTTTTGATTTGATTTGATAATATTTTGTCCACATTTGCTGTTGTATGAGCGTATGTAATGTTTCTATATCCAATTAATTAAAAACCTTAGCTGTTTATGTTAATTAACATATAAGGTACATACTTATGCGAAACTTTTATAACAAAACTGTAGGAATTTGTTGCAATACCCTTCAACTTTGCGAGATTTAAGTTTGATAAATTTAATGTTTTCGATTTTTAATTGCGAGATTGTTGAAACCGGTATTTTGTAGATGCCATTTTCTCGAACAAACTGTATTAATCATTTTTATTTCTTCTGTTATATCGTTGTCAGCCTCGGTTCACAGTATACATTTTGTGAGGCAGATGATTTTCTTTTTAATTTACTTTATCTTTTTCGTTGAATGCAAAAGTGTATCGAATTTTTTAGAAATGTATTTGTGTACTTTAGCAAAGTGGAGTGTATCGAAAAAAGTACAATCTTACCGACTTTTGCAACCCTGGCAGAGATAGAAGGAAATCTTGAATGAACTATGGGACTATATTTTTGTGCTCTGTTTATTTGGGCTGTTTGTCCGCACAAAAACTTGCAAATCGACGACGATGAATTTAATGCTATGTTTCCACCAAAGGATTATCTCAGTTCAGATTTAATAAATCTATTTGGTGTTTCCACCGCACAAAAAGATTTAAAAAAGATTTACTTTGACAGCCCCTTTTAAAATGCAAATGGTGTTTCATTTTTTCTCATAAAGAGGAAGTGAGATAGAGTGTTTCCTCTGTGAAGAACTGAATTCAGCCATAGATGAATCCTTCAGCGCCATACAGGAGTAGGTTTGTTCGATTTGTAAAAGTATTTGTCCTAGGAAGATTTTAAAAGATTAATTTCTAATCTTCAAGATTAACGAAATAAATTTGTATGGTTAATCTTCAAGATTTAAAGGAGATTTGTGGTAAATCTTATTAAATCTCAGATTAGCGTTAGGTGGAAATGTAGTATAAGGAATATTGATTAAAGATTTAGTACCACTTTTTAATTGAATTGTATTTTCGATTTGTGAAGTTTATATAGAACCTACAGCAACGTATGATATATCAAAATAATCGTCAATTATTCAAGCTGCTAATAAAACAAAAACTAATTGTCTAGGTGCACAGATTAAAGAGTAATTAGGTAATATGTAAATGCACAGAAATATGTTATTATCTCGGCTTAGGTATGATTAAAATAATCAAATTTTACATATTATATGTGAATCTATATAATCTATCTCCGGTATGAATTTGAGATTTTTAAATGCAACCATTAAAAAGATAAAAAATAATAACTGCGAAAAATCGATCAACAAAAATTATATAAAATATATAAAATATAAAAAAATACTAGGTATCAAAATTTCCTGAAACGAAACAATTTGTTATTTATTATCTTTCTTAAATTATACAATTTAGTACAATCAGCCTTAACTCTGATGTGTAGCATTTGTGAGCCATCTTTTTTAGAACTTTGAACTTACAACCAATAATATCTCACTTTGTAGATTTTTTGGAATTGCAAAATATATGTACAAAATTGTTATATTAAACTTAACCATCGATAAACAAAAAAAAATATTACTCTGGCACTTCTCATTTGTTTTCTTTTTTTGTTCGACCATTTCACATAAAACCATATTTTAAAAAACGTCATATTGCACCTCTACATTATTTTCCTATCATAAACATTTTCAAAAAATTTCCAACGCTTAGATTTAGTTTTAGAAGCACAATGCACTGCTGAGTGCTGACTGCACTAGCTCTTGCATTTTATAATTATAGTAATATGTATAGTTAAAACTTATATTGTTCATTTTAGAAACACCAACCAAAAATTCAACCGTACCCTCCCTATCCGCCTGCAATCATCTTCTATAGGTACATATTTGTTCATTCCAAAATGAATGGTAACACCACCAAAAATTCGATCTTATCCCCCATATACGCCAGCGTTCATCTCATATTACCATTGTTCAATTTATTCATTTTAGTAACACCACCAAAAATTCGATCTTATCCCCCTTATACGCCAGCGTTCATCTCATATACACACTTGTTCACTTTATTCATTTTAGTAACACCATAATTTACTCAAAACGACCCTATAAACATTTTCAATGTTAATATAAACATTTTCAATGTTAAAAAAATTTGATAACAATCAAACATGACATTGCGATGATAGAGAACTCGAAAAAAGTGGGTGGCACAATTCTGTCTGTCTGTCTGTCCGTACCTCAACCTACAGCCTAAACCACTGAAGCGATTTTCTTCAAAAATTTTGAACTTAAGGTTTTTTTTTTAAACTCTCCAGAGGGGAAATTGAAATTTTGTTTTTCTCAAAAAATAACGGTACCTACTTACGCCATACAACCCTTAAGGAAAAGCTTTTTTATCTCAAAAACGGCTCCAACGATTTTGATAAAAAAAAATCAGTGTATTATTGTAGATATGGTGTACCTTTAGATTAGAAAAAAAAATCACCAAAAACATTAATTAACGGTACCTGCCATATACCGTTTTTTTTTATTTTTGGTTTTCTCAATAACCACTCATCCGATTTCAATAAAATTTGTTGTACAAAAGCTTTGTTAGAATATAAATAAAACTGCATACCAAATTTTTTGAAAAAATAAATTTTGGATTTTTAAAAAAAGATTCAAATTTTTTTTTGAAAATTCAATATTTCAAAAACGGGTTAATGAATTATTTTGAAATTTCAGCTTTAATTGTATATTACTACATACTCAAAAGTGGCATACCAAATATTTTTTTGAAAAAACTTTAAGTTATTTATCAGACTGTTTATACAATTAAAAGAACGATTTAAATATGCTTTTTATACCTTTTCTATAATTACTTAAATATTTTTTAATGTTCCACACAACTTGAACATAAGAGCAAGTACGTGCGAGCCAGTTGTGCATTTTTTGTTTGAAGTTTTTGTACCTGAAGTCTATAGTTCCTGATAGTTTTCCAAAATAGTTCTGTTCGATTTCACCAAAAAATCAAATTTGAAATATGGGATGCAAACTTCAAGCAGCATATCAATTATCGAAATACAGAATTTTACGGATATAAGAAACACTCATATAAGAAAAACTCGCTTATAAGAAACAAAATCAAAAACCCCGTGCCTTTTCTTTATATTTCTTTTTGAAAGTTATCGTGTATAAGAAACTCGCGTATAAGAAAAATACTCTTATATGAGACTCATTTTTACGTACCAATATCAATTTTTAGAATAAAAAAGAACTGCTTAAAGAAAATTACTTCCATCAAAAAACCTTTGTCAAAACTTTTTCTTTACGCATCCTTGTGATACCACTCTTAATGAAAGCTTTCCACTTTCCATTGAAATTACAGCCGCAGTTTTGGAAATAGCGTGAACTGTCTGTCTCTGTAAGTATCTTGACATTTCGATTAAAATTTGACTTGTTGCTTATTTTTGTGTTTTTTTTTATCGAAGTCTTTTTTGATTTCATTTAAAATGATTAAAAAAAGAAACACTAGCTGCATTTTATTATCCCCCAAATCTGATCCGGATTAGATTATCATAATAAAACAAACAGGATCCCAGTGCGACGAGAGTTTTATGTACCTATCTCTGTTTATCCTTTTGCTTCTGTATTTTTTCTCAACTCTATTTTATTATTTTCTCCCTATTTTCAACTCAGAGAAGCCATCTATAAGTCAGAAAAAAACTTATATTTGCAAGAAAATGCTAAGGGTGTGTGATCAGAATGGATTTGTAAATCGAAATCCAAAATCCAAGTTGGATTTTGTGTTGTTTTTGTAATACATGTATTTTCGTATGCAAATCAAATCCAGATCAGATCTGGGGGAAAATAAAATACAGCTACTGTTTCCTTAAAAACTAAAATTCAAATTTTGGAAGAAATAAAATCGGGAACGACTAGGAAAGATGTGGCCAAAAAATTTCTGATTTCCGAAAGTTCCTTGTGCAAAATTATTAAGAACACCGATGAAATTGATAAAGCTAAATAAACTTGTAAGAATTTGAAAAAAAAAGGAACAGAAAACCAAAACATGAACTTTTAAACAAAACGATGACAAAATGGTTTGAACAAATGACGGAAAAAAATGCAAAGCTAACAGGTCCCATAATGCTCGAGAAGGCTCAACAAACGAGTTGGAAATCTATGATTTTGAACCTAATCAAGGTTGGCTTCATCGATGGAAAAAAACGAAAACATTAATTTTAAGAAACTTCACGGTGAATCTTGTTCTGTTGATGAAAATGCAGCACAAAAGTTCAAGGAATTTGTTGTTGTGTAGATTGATTTTATATAAAATTTCCTTCTTATATCCGTGTCTCTCATATAAGAAATTTTCTTTCTTATATCCGAAGTTTTTATATAAGAAAAACTCGGATATAAGAAAGAAATTTCTTGGATTTTAAGACTTTCTTATAACCGTGTTGCACTGTATAATATAAAAATATATTTTTTCGGTGGAGACAAGACAGACAGAGTTCCTTACACCTTAAAAAATTAAGGTAGGGGGCCAAATAAGGCCCAGTGCCTAATAAGGCCCAAATCGTAGAAAACACCGAAACGAACAAATAACGGGACTTTTTTGCTTTGTATATATGTGAACTCTCTCTATAGAAACTCATACAAAGCAAAAACAGTCACTTAGACTATTCCATCGTAGAGGAGGCAGAACGCCACCAAATAACACTGTATTGTCTTGCTTCATCAGCTCTTTCCGAAATACCATGTCCAGATTCAGCAGACAACGAGAATAAGTGACAAAAAATTTGTTTATTGACAAGAATGAATCACCGAAGCCTTCAACATCAAAGTCTGTGCCAAGGCAAAAGCGTGCTAACGCAGCTTGGTATTGTCATCCCTGCAAAGAAGATCGCATGGAGGATATGAGGAAATTTCAGAATTGTGAAGCCTGGTACCATGAACTCTGTATTGGATTGATATAAGCTGACGAGGTTTTCGGATGCCATGGTGGATGCGAATGAACACCTGTTAAAGATTTAAATTTAACTCACGCTGAACTGTCTGGCTTTTTTTTATTAATTTGTATTTATTAATTTTTTTAAGTTTTTATGTGATATTTTACCCAAAAAGGGCATTTAAGTTGAGTTTTTTTTTCTTAAACCAAGAAGGGTTTTATTAGTTTCATGTTTTTTTGTTTAAGACGATACTACATATATGTCGAAGAGACTGTTTTTTGTATTTGTTAAATAGTCTTTGAAAAAATTTTGTTTTTTTTTTTTGTTTTAATTTAAACACATTTTATTTCAGATATAAATTTTGGGAAAATCTTATGAAAAACGAATGGGCCTTATTAAGACCCCCTGTTCTTAATAAGGCCCTACGTAAGCTTTTTTTAAATTTCGGAAAATATACTTTCCATATATAAAAAATAAAGAAAATCTATATCTAAGTTCACTCCGAATTTTTCAAAAATATGGCAGAAATTTAGAAAAATCTGTTAGGTAGGCCTTATTTGCCCCCCCTACCTTAGTTCTGCTACCTTCACGCTTAAAAAAAAAGAATACGTTTAGTAAAGTGTTAAATAAAAAACTAAAATTTGTACTGGAAAAAACCTTTAATTTCAAAAAAATTTGAAAGCTTCAACCACTCAACGATCGTAACAGATAAATATAATGTGTATTTAATAATTCCGAGGAGTTCCCGTTTCAAAAGCTTTTTCAACAAAAAATATGATTTCTTTCATAACAAGAGGGATTATTCTCGAATTTTTGTAATTGACCTTGAGATGCTGGCATTTATTTGAAAGTTCCAGCCAACTTATGGGTCTCAACATATAGACGTAATGTGCTTATGAGGAGTTCCCGTTCCGTACAGTTTTCAAAAAAAAAAAGTCTTAATAAGAGGGAAAAATCCTTCAAAATTATAATTTTTTTTCAGTCAATCGAGTTTACGTGGACATAATGTCAGTGAGTGGAAATTTTGCGTGGTTATTCCTTTTACTGTCCGTAATGAAGTCTGAAAATTGTATTCCAATGGGTAAAACGGTTAAGATTTTTGCGAACTAAAACTAGCACCAAAAAAACCCACCAAATGGGCGTGGTAAGAACCTATGTCAATTTACTAAAAATATTTCTGTGGTTTTCGGGAGAAACATGATAACTCTATTTTGAAAATTGCGTCTTTATGTCCAATTTAGATTGACCTAAAATCTAAACGGGTGGACCGATTTTCTTCAAATCTAAAATATTTATGGACACAGCCTTTAAAAAATTGTGTTTCAAATTTGAAGAATATCGGTTAAACCGTTTAGGTTCTAGATCAATGTAAAATTGTTAAGTGGACGTAAGGACGCAATTTTCAAAATGGAGTTATCATGTTTCTCCCAAACACCACAGATTTGTATCATCTAAACAGCACCCGAATTTTTATAATTTTTTAAAAAGTGGTCGTTGCAGTGGGTAGAAATTAATTGAATTAGTTTTTCATCTTGTCAACTATCATCAAAATGAGTTTAGTGGTTTAGTTTTCATGGAATTTTGTGGGCTCCCTCAAAAAAAGTGCGCTACTGCATGCCAGATACTTTGCAAAATAGCAGCTTAGACACCGGGCTCAGAATATCGTGATTTTCCTCCTCTCCTATTTATACTTCAATCGATTCTGGTGGTTATAGACAAATCTGTAAAAAAATTTCTACGGGAATCCATTACAGGGACTGTAAAAAACAGATAGAAAAGAAAGTGAGTTAGTAAAAACATTTGAATAAAAGACACTTTTTCAATCCTCACCCGATTATATTGGTCACAAAATGAAAATACAGGCCACTCCCTCTTAGTCAAATTTTCACGGAATATCAAAACTAGTTCGAGTAATAGAGAGAGTTTTGCAAAACTTCGATGTAGAAAGAAATAAATGCAGTATGGAAATTTGAGTGGAGTATACAAAAATATGTCGAAAAAATTCTTATTAGAGGAAAATTCGACTTAGAAGGAGTTTGACTTAGAGGGAGTCAACTGCTTATAATATGCAATCGGTTGCCAGTTAAATTTTCTACAAGATTTATTTTGAAAAAGTTTTTCCCTAAGCTCGAGAGGAAGGAGTAATTGTGTGGTAAAGAGGGAAGAAACTGAAAATCTTACATAATACGAAATTTTAACCTTTTTTGGGAGCTCCATAGCACTGTTTGTAGTTAAATACGTGTGGTTAAATACGTTCTCATTCAAATTTTCACATACCTAACTTTGTTTCCGTAAAAATACACTGGGAAAAGGTTATAAGCAAAAAACTGGAAAAAGTGCCGATTTTGTGTGGTTTTTCCAGGATTTTTTGTGATTGTTGTGGAAATTTGGAATTTTGATCTACCAACCTTACCAAATAACATATCAAAAATTAAGAACTAGCCGACCTTTTGTAGGGTAAAACCTCTCTATTTATTATTTAGCAGTACATACCCTTTTCTCAGCAACTGAGCCACCTAGAAAATTGCAGTTAGGGTCCAAATTTGCAGTTTCTTATGCACTTCAAGAAAAAAACTAAGTTAAAATTTTTACGTCCAAATTTGACAAAATATCGAAAAATTTACTTTGCACTCTTAACATCAGTGTGAAGTTAGCAGTACATACCCTTTTCTCAGCAACTGTGCTAGTTAGAAAATTGCAGTTAAGATCCAAGTTTGCAGTTTTTCATTTACTTCACAAAAAAATGCAGATCAAATTTTGAAGTCCAAACTTGTCAGAGAAACTGATAAATTCACTTTGCACTGTTAACATCACAGTGAAGTAAGCAGTACATATCCTTTTCTCAGGAACTGAATTGCTTGAAAAACTGCAAATTTGGGACCTAACTGCAATTTTCTAGGTGGCTCAGTTCCTGAGAAAAGGGTATGTACTGCTAACTTCACAGTGACGTTAACAGTGCAAAGCGAATTTTTGGATTTTTTTTGTCAAATTTTGACTTTAAAATTTGAACTCAGTTTTTTCTTGAAGTGCATAAGAAACTGCAAATTTGGAGGCTCTGGACCTTTGGCACCTCATATGAGGGAAATTTGATAAAAAAATATCCCATCTAATTGGTCAGTAATTGGTCAGAAAAGGTCAACTGGGCCCAGAAATTGGTCAGTCCTAGATAACTTTTAATCGAGGCATAAACTTTCTCAAGGTCGCTCAAGGTCACGCGTGATTTTTGGCACCTCATTTAAGGGAAATTTGCCAAAATTTTGTACCATCCGAAAGATTTCTAGATCAT
Organism: Dasysyrphus tricinctus; assembly: GCA_963921185.1. NCBI lineage: Eukaryota > Metazoa > Arthropoda > Insecta > Diptera > Syrphidae > Dasysyrphus > Dasysyrphus tricinctus. Next base: position 11,179 of record CAWUEQ010000027.1, on the reverse strand, counting down.
GATAAAAGGTCAACTATTTTCAGTAATTGTTTTTTAATAGATTTTTTTCTATGAATTTTTGAAGTTCGTTTCAAGGTCACAAATAAAATTTTGGCACCTCATTTGTGTCATTTAAAAAAAAAAGTATGCAATTTGAAATGCCTCTTCACGGTTGTAAAAGGTCACCCATTTTCAGTAATTGTTCAGCCATAGATTTTTTTTATGAATATTTAATGAATTTAAAAAAAAATTCAAGGTCAAAATGATTTTTGGAACCTCATTTTAGGGAAATTTTCCAAAAAGGTGTACCATCTGAAAGATCTCTAGATCTATATAAAAGGTCAGCTTGTTTCAGTAATTGGTCAGGTATAGATTTTTTTTAATGAATTTTTAAAAATTTCAAGGTCATAGCGATTTTTGGCACCTCATTTATGGGAAATTTGAAAAAATTTAATACCATCAGAAAGGTCCTGAGAACTATATAAAAGGTCAGCTAGTTTTAGTAATTGGTCAGCCATAGTGTTTTTTAAATACATTTTTAAATTATTGTTCAAGGTCACGCGCGATTTTTGGCACCTCATTTATGGGAAATTTACAAAAATTTAATACCACCTGAAAGGCCCTAAGTTCTGTATAAAAGGTCAGCATGTTTCAGTAATTGGTCAGTTATAGATTCTTTTATACGATTAAGCCTTTTTTTCTAGGTCATGAACAGTGGTGATCTCAAATCTTTTTAGCAAATTTACAAATTGTGCAATTGAGGAATAATTAGATCAAATTACGATTTGTTGTTCGGAATTTTTGTTTCCTCTCGATAGAAGAATTGATACTTAAAGAGTGTTGATTTACGATTTTTAAGTGTCAATATCTTCATTTTGCTCAGTTTTGCAAATTGCAAACAAATAGTCGTAAATTACGAAATCCCGAGCCAAGGTATAAATCGGGATTCATTTTTCGTAATTTGCAGCTCATTTTTCGTGATCTGTGCCGAGATTCTGCTATTTCAGCGAGTGAGATGAGATAACTCACCTTACTCGCCGACTCATCTCACTTCACTCGCAAAAGCGATTCAGCTATTTAAGTGAAATGAGTAGGTTCGAATTTAGTTTCGAACATGAGACAAAGAATAAATATAAAAGAGCTTAATTCTACCTCCTTGTCACACTCGTTACGCAAAACGAAATGAAACAAAAAATACAACAATGTAAACATTGAAATCTTTAATAATGGAGTTTGGAGTATCTTTTGTTTCAATTATTTTTTTTTGTCATAATTAAAGTCTAATGTGAGTTTCACCCTTGAGAAATAAAAAGTTTAAAAGTGTTGAAAGTGAATAGAATATAAATTTATTTAATATATATATGTGCATATGATAGTAAAATAAAATTAAAGAATCAATAAAAGGGTAGTTGTTTTTATCTACGTTGTTGTTTTTATTTCGTTTCCTATCCATGAATAGGAATTCATGTGAAAAGCACACATACCTATCAAAAACTGGAAATTTACCAACACATACACCAAGTCACTGCGGAAATATGTCCCCTTTCACACAAAGAAACAAGTTGCTGGAGATTTTTTTGACGTTTTCTTTTAATCTCCTTAAAAATCTCTTGTACCTTTCACACAAGGAAACAAATCTCCAGGCAATTTTTGAAATTTCCTTTGAAAGTCTATTGGTTGAACACACCTAAACCTAGATGTGAAAGGAAATGTCAAAAAATCTTCTCAAATCCTCGACCGGGGAGATTCTGTTCGCCCCTCTTTCCTCCTGCCCTTCTCACCATGGAACTAAAAGTTGCTGGCAACTCAGTTTCCTCGTGTGAAAGGGCACTATCTGGCGAGTAATCTGACATTTCACTTCACTCGCTCACTCACTCCCTTTTGCTAACTGAATCGATTTTCGACGAAAAGTGACTCATCTCACTCACTCCCTGCGGCTTCGAATTAGCTGAATCTCGGCACTGATCTATGAATTCTTTCCATGTGGTTTAGGCTGCAGTTCGAGGTACAGACATAATCGTGCCACCCACTTTGTTCATGTTTCTGTGTTGTCCATGTGTGATTTACATGTAGATTATCTTACTTGAAGTCCCGCCTACAGATAACGTGCATCCACTAATAATAGCAAAGTGCTGATTTTAGATAAAAACATTATATTTTAAGAAACTTTAAGACACATCGTGCAAGAATTACTTGTTGAACTGGTTCAACAAGTCGAGGGAATTTTTTTCAGTTGACAATTGTTGCGGTTTTAATTGAGTTACAGAAATTATTTTCACTTGTTGAACGTATATATTCGTTTTAGTAAGATTAAAGCTTAGATTAGACGGTCAACATAAATGGTCAACGCATTGACTCCTTGGCGTCATCAGCAATGTCGTCAAAATACTGTCAACGTAGACTGTGTCCATGCATGAAAATTGGACGATCACACGAATGACGGCACTCGGTCAATTTTGTCCCAAAATGCGTTGACCTGTTATCTGTGTCAACGTTATTGGTACACTCTGATTACAACGTATTGACACGTGAAACATTGACGATTACACTACTTGACCATATCCAAACATGTGACACAGAGAGGACAAGAGCAAAATTGAATCATTGTTTACGTTGACGATCGCACGACATTGATTGTGGTGTTATCGAACTATACATTTTGCATGGACTAAAAAAAAACCTCTTACAAATCAGAAATTTTGTAAGTTTGTTTACTGCTCAGGAAAATAGTGATTTTAGGGCAATTGTGTAACATTTTGATCCAAATACACTTTTTCCGTCAAAATTTAGAGTTCATCTCTCATCTGTCAAGTCATCAACTGTCAAGTTCCATTGAAGGATGGCTATGATGTCGATGAATTAAAAAATAGCTAAAAATCAGACATTTTTGAAGTTTTTTTACTGCTCCGGAAAAAAGAGATTTTACGTCAATTGGGTGAAATTTGGATCGAAATATACCTTTGCCGTCAAAGCCTATCTAATTTTTCATCTGGCAAGCCATCAATTGTCAAGTTCCTTTGAAGGATGGCTACGATGTTGAAGGATTGAAAAACCTCTAAAAGTCTGAAATTTTTGAAGTTTATTTACTGCTCCGGAAGAACTGATTTAAGGGCAATGGGTTGACATTTCCATCAAAATATACTTTATCCGCAAAAATATAGTTTGTCTTCCATTTGTCAAGATTCAAACTGTCAAATTCTCTTGAAGGATTGCAACGATGTCGATGGACTAAAAAACATTTAAAAAAATCAGAAATTTTTAAAAATTTTGTACTGCTCTTGAAAAAAGTATTATTTGAGGGCAATTGGATGACATATGGATTGAAATATACTTTTGCCGTCATAATATATTTCGTCCCCCTCATCTGCGAAGTCATCAACTGTCGATATATTTAAAATCATCAAAAATGAAAAATTTTCAAGACTGAAATGATGGTAAGCGCAAGGTACATTGACAGTAAGGATACAGTCAATGCGTTGGTGAGTAGTCTGTCATAGTGTCCTAGTTGCGTTGACAACGAGAGTGTCAACGCAGTCATCATTGAATGCATGGACAGTATTCTGACTTGACGATCACACGACAAAACAACTTTGGGACAGAATTTTTCGTCATTTTGACGTCAGAGAATCAACGCGTTGACCATTTGCTTTGATCGTCTAATCATAGCTTAAGTCTCTAATTATGCATAGATTTTCGTGAAATTTTGGTATAATGGTAGAGAAAAAAAGTTTTACTTCATTACAACTTTTTGTTTTTTGAATTTTGTAAAAGGGGAGCCAATAAAGTTTTTACAAAATTCAAAAACTCGAAGATTAGGATTAATTATTAAGGACAATATAATATCTCAACATAATGCATGTAAACTAATTTATTTGATATTGAAAATTCAAAATAAAATAAATAAAAAAAAAATATTGAAAATATTGGAGAGCTGTAGTTCGCATTTTTCAAAAAAAGTTTGAAAGGCTATGTAATTTTGAGCATAGAGCTTCAGAAACTTGGAAAAATATTCAAAACAACTAGAACAATCTGAAAACAACTTTCAAAATTTGGATTTTCGAAAAAGGTCAAAAAATTTTGTATGGGTCTAAGACACCCATTTTTGACTATATTTCAAAAAAAATTGGAACACTCCATGAAAAATAGGGAGCAATGTGGAACAACTCTCAAAAAATAACAAATTAAAAAAAAGGGGGCTAACTTCAAGCACAATCTCTCATTTCCATTCTTTTGACACCACGCCTTACAACTTTAAAATTATTATTATAAAATGTGTGTGTGGCATAGAAAAAAAAAGATACTTACAACGCACAATTTTCAAATACCTATTTCAAATACATACATTTAATCCGATATCATTTCATCGTATCCTTTAATTTAGCAACACCCTTTACAAAAAGAACTCCCTCATGCGTCATGCCATTACATATTTCAGTCTTATAATTTCAAAACAAAGCATTTTTCCTTTGTTTGAATTTCAAACATTGTTATTGTTCGTTGGAAAAAGTTCATGAATCGCGGTTAACATTTAATTATGAGTTAATGAATAACTAAAGCCCCACAGTTGAATCCAGAATTGCTCTGTCGTGTCTTTAAGGATATAATGGTAAATGCATAACGATGAGCACAAAATCGTGTTGTTTGATGTAATTAAATTTTGATTTGAAAACGTGATCATATAATGCCACCTGCATTATATTATGGTGTTAAGCTTTATCTTAATTCGGATTAAATTTAATAATATTTAAAAAGTATCAACAAACTTTTACCATTGTATATCCAATCTATAGTATTCTCATGAAACACGATTTTGTAGGTAAACATTTGGTCGATAGGTTCGCTGTGATTGCCTTACCGAGATCCCTTAACAAAAATTAGTATTACATTTGGACGCATAGATGGCCACGAGCTTTTTTTCTTCATGAGAATACTATAGAATTTATATACAATGCTTTTACTTTCACTTATGGGAACAACGCAGAGTGCAAGTTTGTACAAAATATATGCAAAGATTGCATGAATTCTTGAAAGATTGCATTTAATTGATTGTTGTTAAATGAATGGGGGACAAATGATTGCAATCATTTCAATATCAAATGAAGAGTGAATGCAGAAATTGAAGTCAAAGTCTTTAATGTGAAGTCAATGAATGCAAGCTTTAGCATTCTTTTGTATCCCTGCACAAATTGCCCAACATCAAATAGCCTAAATTATAAAAAAATAGGTGAATACATAAGAATGTGAAATCATCAATACAATTTTTGGTTGATTTGACATTTTCATTGGCTGTTTTCGAAAACATCAAATCAAAGTCAAATGGTCGTAATTTTTTGTGGCAGGTACTGCGGTTGTCTAATATGCAATCATCCTGCTTACACAAAATCAATTTGATCAACGTCAGTCAGTTTACTGGCAAATGCATTTGACGTTTACAAACGTCAACTCGATTTTTGTACTGCACAGCTGCACCGCAGATGATATTTTCAAACATGTGACTTTAGCAAGCTGCATTATCGATCACAATGCTAATGCAGGAAAATTTGTATTTGAGTATTCGAACAGAAGACTTTTGCAGTTTGCGCTTAAAACATTCTGCAAATGCATTTTTGACCAGATGACGTTTTCGAAAAGGGCCATTTTCTTAGACAGATGACGTTTTCGAAAAGGGCCAACCATTTAAGGCGATTTGGGACTTTATGACAAAACGCCCATCAGAAAGGAAAATATTATTTAAAATTAATCTAAAGGTGACCCATGCAGAACCTAATTTACTTTTTACGAAAGTTTAAAATTAAAATCTTGTGCTTTCACCATGAAACTTATACTTGGAAAACATACTTTTGTAAGGATCCATATAAAGATAAAGGATGTTCGCTCCAGAAAAAGATAAGCCCTATTTACATTTAAGGATACATTAATTCCGTAAAGTGTTTAAGCTAAGCAAACTAGGTAAGGTAGGCACCCCAAGTTTTGTTCCTCTATATTTGGTGATGGCAAGTTTTTTGAGTCTTATCGTCCTTAGTTGCACCACATCCGTATGAGTCATGTCAGAAGCTCGGTTGACAATTTCAGAAAACTTTCCCCGTACATAAAACTGTTTTTACTTGGGCCAAAGTTTTTTCTTGTTTTGTTGGTATTTGTATCCGCACGTGGTGGGTTCTAAACAAAGAAAAGTTTAATCTACATTAATTGTAAAGTACGTAATGCACACATAATGAAAAATGGTGGTAGAGGGCTGGTGGTGCACTCTACTACTCGGTAGTATATTCCAATGATGTAATTCATACCCCATATATCCCATTCGACCTTCTGTACAGTCGTCGTATTGTATAGTCGTAACACAACATTATATGGGGCAGTAGTTTTGTGATTGCCTTGGATGGCTCTTGTGTTGGTTTGTTTCTATGTAGGTATGTATATGAAGAATAAAAATGGGAAGAAAAGATCCCTAATTTTGCAGTCATAAACTAAAAACAGAACGAAAGCCATCATTTTTCTCTGCTATATACATATGTACATAGCAGCTCAGCTAATTTTCACCAAAGCTATATTATACTACGTTGCTCGTTAGTGGTTGACGTTTAGTTCCTCATTTTAATTTCTTTTTGATTGTTTGAGTTTTTCAGAGCTTTTGCCTTTGAAAATTTTTAAAGTGGAAAATTATGCAAATGAGTTTGAGTGTTGATTTAAAATATTATTTTCCCTCGGTGAAACACTGCGGTTTGTTTGTTCAGCTGAAAATGAGCATTTCTAAGTGAATATAAATATTTTTAACGTTGTTTCAGGGGGTAATGTTTCAAAAAATAAAATAGGTAATGGCCTTAAGTTAATTCTTGATGATTATAATGGAAGAAGGTATAGGTAGCTTAATATTATATATTCTCTTATAACATTAAAAAAGATTTGGTATTTGATTAAAAAGTATAAGTATAAGTATGTATGTAATGTACATTAAAGGGTGGTTCAAATTTAACGAAATTGCTTTGATTTTCCTTGATACCTACCATGAAAATTACAAAGCTAGAGGCACAAGCAAGTTTCTCTAAAAAAATTATCTCAACATTTTAACGTTTAGAGGTTCCTCATCGCCTTTTTGTTTTTTTTTTTTCATAAAAATTTTATGGGAAAAGGAAATTCATTGACTTGAATAAATTAGGTTAAGTTAGGTTAAGAGGGGTGTGCACAATACAGAGGCTGTTGCGTACACGGGGGCCTATTGGTCCATTGTGATCCCCTTACAAAAAGAAGGCAGAGATGCTCCAGCTCCTAAACAAATGATTCAAATAGACTGGCTCATTTGCAAACTAGCCTGTGCTCTCTATGAATTTCCTCATATTTGCCATTGGGACCTGCGCTAGATCGTCCAGTTCTCCAACAAACCTGTTTCCCAAGTAACGGAGGCGATTTATTTGGAGGTTTGGACAATCACAGAGTAGGTGTTTAATGGTTTCTATTTCTTCTACATCCTGACAGCTCCTACAGAAGTCGGGTGCGAATACACCCAGTCTGGTGGCCATTGTGCCAATGGTGCAATGACCCGTTAATACACCTATCAAGATTTTAATACTCTTTTTACTCAGCGATAGAATATACTGATGGCCAATTTCACGAAAGGCTTTTAATTATTTAAAAAGCCATTTAGCCCTAAAATTATGTTTTTTGGTTTCACCAAATGCTTTTATATTTAAGAAGATTTTAAATGCCCTTGTAAACTAAAAGCTCGTTTTTGTCTCATTAAATTTTAAAAGTCTTTTTTGCTAAGCCATTCCAGTCAACAACAGCTGATATTTTGCTGTCAGAATAATTGTCCCTCATCCATAATGCTTTTTCGCTTTTTCTCATACACTTCGAATGTGCGAGGGAAACAACCTCTTTGTTTTTATCCAGGGATGTGAGGCAAACTCAGTCAAATTAAAATATCCCTCAAATATCCCTTTTCTACATTGGTGAAACCGAAAAATTTTAAATATCTGATAAAATTTAGAAGGAGTTTAGATAAAAGCAATTTTAGTGTTTGTTTATGAAATTGGCCATGAGTTTCCTTTTCATTAATTCTAGGTCATAAACTTTTAGAGATAATGCAGTCGTTCGTGGTCATCCAAGATTTATTGATTTGCTCTTTCGTTATTAGGTCTATTTACGTTTTAATCACGCCGATCGGGATATCTAGTCCCATATCTAATCGGCTACTACTGTTTCTTTCTGAGAACACCCCTTCCTTGCCAGTTCATCTGCTATATCATTCCCTTCTATATTGCTATGTTCTGGAACCCAGCAGAGTTTGACTCGGTCAGTGTTGCAAATTTTATTCAGTATGCCTCGGCATTTTGTCACTGTTTTGGATCTTATAGGCTCACTGGCTAATGATTTGATAGCGGCTTGGCTGTCCACGAAAAATGTGATCTCCGGCGAGCTCAGTTTTTTCTTGTGCACCATTTCTGCCACTTTTTCAATAGCATAAATTTCAGCCTGAAAGACGCTACACTCATCTGGAAGTTTATATGATTCTCTAATATTAAGGGCTTCATAGAACAACCCAGCTCCTGTTTCTTCTTCCATTTTTGACCCGTCAGTATAGAAGGGAATACTCTGTTCACTAATAAGTGAGTTGGGTTCCCATCCATGTCTTTCGGGTATTGAAATAGAGTGAAGTTTTTGTTATAATCTATTATCGGTGGTGTGTAATCAGTCGTCACATCAAGTCCGACCACTGTGTCATACCTTTGTAAGATACACCCATGATCATAGGTGCTGTGCTTCCAAGAGCCCAGTTCTTTGAGTCGAAGTGCGCTTTTGGCTGCTGTGCATCTAATGTGCTCGTCTAGGGTTTGAAGATTTAAAATAATTTCCAACCCTGCTTGTGGCGTAGACCTCTGTGTTCTCGTTATTCCTATACATGCTAGTATCTGTACCTTAATCAGGTTTTTGAGGTAGCTTACTTTTTCAAGAGCCTTCCACTACACGATAGAACCATAGGTAAGTATGGGGCGAACAATAGTCGTGTACATCCACTAGATAACCTGCGGTCGCATACCCCACCGTTGCATGTGTAGAAAGCGCAGAGTGCCCTCTTCATTCTTTCCTCTGTATTCCGTTTCCATGTTAGCTTGGAATCAAGAATTACTCCAAGATATTTAGCTTCTTTGGAGAGTTTCAGAGGAATGTCATTAAGCATGGGAGGAGTAAAGTCCCCTAATTTTTCTTTATTCGTGAACAGAACTAGTTCAGTTTTTGTAGGGCTATACCCGAGACCGTTTTGTGCTGCCCAAGAAGCTAGTTCTTTAAGTGCAGATTCCATAATATTTTTGATGGTGGTAAGATACTTATCCAATATCAAAATTATTATGTCGTCCGCATAGGCCACAATTTTAATGCCCTGATGATTCCTAAATCTTGTGAGAATTTTATTAACAACTAGGATCCAAAGGAGAGGTGAAATTACCCCTCCTTGTGGTGTGCCTCTTGTAACTGTTTTCTCAACAATACCATCTCCACGTCGGGAGTTTATGATTCTACTATTGATCATGGTATAAATCCAGTCCACAATGGCAGGCTCAACTCCGACCTCTTCCAGAGCGGATTTAATGGACTCCGTTTTTACGTTGTCAAACGCTCTTCAATGTCCAAAAATGCTGCCGGGTTATGTTCTTTGTGCTCGAGACTTTTCTCAATTTGTAAAATGACTTCATGCAACGCAGTCTCCACTGACTTACCTTTAAGGTAAGCGTGTTGGTAGCTGCACAGAATGTTTGGATTGATGAGGTCCCTAACATGCAGATCAATAATTCTCTCCAGTGTCTTGAGGAGGAACGAAGAGAGACTTATTGGTCTGTAATCTTTTACAGTCGAGTAGAATATAAAATTGAATGCTGTATTAAATTATAGATAAGAGTTACCGTTTAGAAGATATTCAGTGCCCAGAATGAACTGGAACGAATATTTGGATTGTATTTAATAGCACTGGTCAACAAGGTTTTTAATACAGAAACCAAAATATGCTTTCGGTTTTTGGTATGCTGACCTCGATTCTGAAGTCAGAAATATTTCATCGGATCACCTCTTAAAGATATTCCAGTTAAAAAATAAAAAAAAACACGTTTTCGCTATTTTCCAGATTATATCACAAGAGTCTAACCTAAGAGCCAGTGTTCGGCAGATTAACGGTATCTCAGTACGATTCTTAGTTACTTACTTTTAAGGTGGCGCTAAAGTCTGGATCAGGGCCTCAACCAACAAGCTTCTTCCAGCCGGCTTGGTTTCTAGCTAGCTGTGTCCAGTTTCGCACGCCAAGTTGGTTGAGGTCCTCTTCCACTGGCGTGCACCACCTTTTACGCTGTCCACCTCTACTGCACTGTCCCACGGGGTTGGATTCAAAGACTTTCTGGGATGGAGCATTGGTATCCATTCGCTCTAGGTGACCCAGCCATATCAGCCGTTGGCTTTTTACTTTTGTGGCTAGGTTTTTGTCACTATACAGCCCGTACAGTTCGTTGTTGTATCTTCTTCTCCATTCCCTATCTATGCAGACGGGATCAAAAATCACCCAGAGAATTTTCCTCTCAAAGCAGCCTAACGCGTTCTCATCCTACGTTAACAGTGTCCATGCCTCTGCACTCTGTCTATCAGGACCGGGATGAAAAGCGTCTTATACAGAGACAGTTTAGTTGCTCAAAGGAGGGCTTTGCTTCTCAATTGCCTTCTTAGCCCAAAGAAACAGCGATTGGCAAGAGTAATTCTTCTATTGATTTCAGCGCTGGTATCATTCGCTGAGCTTATAGCGGATCTTAGGTAGACAAAGTCTCTGACCACATCAAAATTAAAGCTGTATAGTAAGGTAGGTGCGGGTAATAAGGCCTAGCTAAGGGAGATTTGAAATAAAACAAAAACTATTTATGAGAATCAGTAAATTTTATTGTTGGCTAACGTAACATATACATTTCTTTACAAAAATAAAAAAACATGGCAACATCTGCCTTAAACAAAAACAAAATTAATCTTTTTTAAAAACCTTGTCAATAGGCCTTATTATACTATGGGCAGGTAATAAGGCCTAAGTCTTGAACATACTTAAAAAATCAACAAAAAATTCATAAATTTGGTAATTGAGATAAAAAAAAATGTGAACACATTAATATTGCTTAAACTCTTTAAAATAACACACTAAATATTTGTTTAACAGCCATCAGGACACTCAAAATTG